>OZ030018.1:5732500-5790000 GCA_964023405.1 Apodemus agrarius | reverse complement strand
GTAGACCAGGCTGGCCTCGAACTCAGAAATCCGCCTGTCTCTGCCTCCCAAATGCTGGGATTACAGGATTACCCGTCTTGACTCACTCCTGTGATTACTTATCTCAGCCTCCCCTGAGGTCTTCTCTTCCTGGCTTTACTTCTTATCCAATAGCAACTATGACAAGAGCAAATGCTATGTGCACTTCCGGGATCGCTCATGGGCTGGAGGGGCCAATGAGAGGCACCAAAGGCTCTTCATCTACACACATTTGCATTAGACCAGGACACCTGTAAGGGAACCACTCGGAAGAGAGAAATGACATCTTAACAGTTGAGGTCCTGGAAGTGGGAAAGAAGTAATTTTCAAAAATACTTCAAAAGAAGTTCAGAGCGTAAGTCACTCGGAACAAACAGGAGCCAAGCAGGTGGCACAGAGAGTGACAGGAGCCTTGGGACAGTCGCGCTCCCACTGGACAGGCGGGCTTGAAGCCGAGCACTATCTGCAGAGATGCCACAGCCTGGATCCTGGATGCCCACGAAGGCCGCGTATATGTCAAAGGCTCGGTCCCTAGGCGTGGCTCTTCTGGGAGGGGTGGGACCCTTTGAAGGAGGGGACATGTTGGGGAGGGGGAGGGACCTGGGCCCCTTCTCTTCCTCCCGGCTGCTTTCTGGCTCTGAGCTGAACAGTGTGCTCCACTGTGAGCTCCCAGCACCTCCATCCAGCACCCTCCCAGGGAGCCAAAAGCAGTGGGCGGACCTGATCACCAACAGGGCACTGAAGCTACGGATGAAAACCAGCCTTAGTATATACACACAGATACTGTAGAGACTACATGGTGTGTGTGTGTGTGTGTGTGTGTGTGTGTGTGTTACGGCATATATACTATATATGGCATATGTAATATATATAAATATAATATATATACTTATTACATCCTGACCAGATTCCCCTCCCTCTTCTCCCCGCAACTCCCCCTCTTCTGCTCCATTTTGAACCTTTCTTCTTACAAGTTGAGGATTTCAGGTATTTCGTTACAGTAACAGAAAGCTGACTAACAGAGCAGTGTTTAATACTGGAAACCCAAAGGGTCATTTTTATCAATTCTAAGTGTGTATTTGCATGATGAGTCTACAGCTTCAAGGGGACGCAAAGCAAAAGCTGGCAGAGCAGGAGCAGCAAGTCCAGGGCACGGCCAGGAGGCCGTCATTGGCCCCAGCGCTGTGTGCTGGCAGGAGGCATGGGGCAGGCAGTGTGCCGACTCAGTCCCCACAGCCACACCAGGTGTACCTTCACAGCGCACCTCTGCCTCTGCGCCTGCCCTGCGGAGGCCATTTTCTCCACCAAGGCCGCAGACTATTAAGTGCTCTTTCATCTTGCACATAGCCCTGGGTTTGCTGCCTTCTGCTTCCACAGATACCACGGCCGCCTTACCATGGTTGTTTGGCCAGGGAGGGCCAATCCCTCCCGCTGCTTGACTCTTTATATCCCTCAGACCTAGGCTTAAAATCACCTTCTGATCACTTCACGGAAGGCAAAAATCACGTGTAATAGTATGCCCTGAACTGGCATCTGGCACTCGTGGACATGCACTTCTGGTGAGGACATGCTTGGCTTTGGGTTCCTGCGTAGGTTTTTGGCCAGAATGGATGCATAACCAGGTACTGAGCGAGGGTCCAGTTAAAAGCCTCATGCACTCTGTCTAATGCAGAAGAGAGTCAGAACCAGCAGCATGCCCCGAGTTCCTCTAAACTGCATCTCCGTGAGTGAGTGAGCGAGCGCTGTCTCCACACTCTGCTGACCATCCTGGCCCTCGGAGCCTCCCAGGCTCTGATGATCCCAGGCTGCAGAGCGAGCTCTGTGTCCTGTGTCCACAGCCTGATCTGTGGCTGGTCTGTTGCATCCTTGATGGCCCCTGAGTGTGAGGAACTCCGAAGGGAGGTTACAAGGGACTAGAACATTCTCTGTCCCACACGGTCATCTCTCAGCAGCTACAGGAAATGGTTCCAGGACCCAAACCCTCAGACACGCAAGGTCCCTTCTGTACGATGCTGCAGCCTTTGAATATAAGCTATGCACATCCTCCTGAATGCTCTAAGCACCCAGGCAAAGCTGCACTCCCACGATTAGTCCCTGGTGGTGCTATCTACCTATGTGCTGAGGATGGGGCCATGGCCCTAGGTACACGGAGGGGACAGGGATGGGGACTGTTCTGCTGTGGCCAGTATTCACAGCACTGGAGAAGAATGCTTGCACCCTTCCTGAGAGATGAGCACAAACCTCCGGGGTGTCGTGTCTGCTAAACCTGCTGCCTGCAGCTGATGGCCTCCACCTTGCCAGGTCCCACTAGGTCATCACAGGATGATTTCTGAAACCTAGTCAGAAGGAGGCACACAAGGGCACACTCACAGTCCTGGAAAAAATGCCATGTATTGGCAAGTTCAAGAGTTTCAGCCTAATACTAACTGGTTCTCATCCAATTGCCACCGGTTGACAGTGCCTGCAACTGTCCGGTCAGGATGCCCCTAAATGACTCTCAACAGCCAATAGTATCTGTCTGGGCCATCCAGAGTCTCAGTCTTCCTTCTGGGGAGTTAGCCTCACAGGCAAGGTTAATCCATCGGCTCCTTCCCCATCATTCGCAGTGACTCTCAGCACTGACTGAGCCCTTCCTGGAGCAGTGGACTCTCTGTAGGAGACAGGAGTGACCCCCGCCCCATGATACCAGGACCCCTGCTGCAGGGAGAAGGATACACACTGTCTCCGGAGGCAGGGAGGAGGGCGCACTGTCTCTGGAGGCAGGGAGGAGGGAGCACTGTCTCTGGAGGCAGGGAGGAGGGCTCACTGTCCCCGGAGGCAGGGAGGAGGGCTCACTGTCTCGGGAGGCAGGGAGGAGGAGGCAGGGAGGAGGGCTCACTGTCTCGGGAGGCAGGGAGGAGGAGGCAGGGAGGAGGGCTCACTGTCTCCGGAGGCAGGGAGGAGGGCACACTGTCTCCGGAGGCAGGCACTGTGCTGAGAGAGCAGATGGAGACTGTCTAGAATGCTGAGCCAGATCACATCTGCCCTCCAGGGTGGAGGCTTCACCAGAGGAATGGCTTATACCCCAGAATGGCCTGCACAGAGCCAGAATCCCGGAGTGAGTAGGAAAGCACGCTGGTGTCCACACTCTGACTCTGGAACTGGGAGGGAGGGTGGATGAAGTGTGCTCTTTCATGGTATTGCCACTGCTGGCAAGTGAGTAAGCCCCGAGCTGTCCCAAAGCAGAAAGGGCGCAGAGATGTTCCCTACAGACACGATTTTAGAGGCTCGTCTCTCCTAGCCCTTGAATCAGACAGTCAGCCTCCTAAAATAAACAACCAGAAGCTGAACAGATGAAGGCCCGAGTCCCTCCCACGGGAGGCTACAGAAGCTACACACACAGGGGAAAAGAACAATCTTGTAGTCAGAGAGAAACAGTTCTGCGGAAGCGGAGGGAACGAGTGTCCTTTAGGGAGCCTGTGGGTCCCTTGAGTGTAATATGGGAGTGTTTTAGTGTCTTTTCCCATTGCTATGGTAAGTACCAACAAAAGCTAAGGGAGAAGGGGTTTATTATGACACACAGTTCAAGGTACAGTCCAACATAGCGGGGAAGTCGCAGTGACAGCAGCTGGAAACAACTGCTCACATCGCATCCCAAGCTGGAGGCAGGAAATGATGAGCAGGAGCAGCCCGCTCCCTCTCCGCTGCACAGTCCAGGGTCCCAGCGGGGGAGGGTGCCCACAGTGGACAGGTCTTACCACCTCAGTTAACATAACCAACATCACCCCCGCAGGCACGCCCGAGAACCACCATTCGATGATTCAGGATTCCACAAGCTGACAGCTAGCACTGGCCATCCCAGGAGGCCTGGAGCAGGACACGGCACAAGGGACAGCGACAGAGGCCATCATGTGCTTAAGAAAGAAGGATGTAGGTGTCTGTGGACACATTCCCCAGGCTTTAGTGTCCTCATTAGGAAGCAGGACTGTCCCAGGGATCCGGGGGTTAGACTTAGTACAGTCCAGAGCAGACTGGCAGTAAGGGGTGGTAAGACCATGGACTCTGGAATAAAACAACTGGGGTTCACACCTGCTCCGCCCCCCCTCCAACTACTTGGCTGTGCAATTATAGACAAGTGACTGTCCCTCCAGAGGCCTGGACTACTCCACCCTGAGAACTGGGAAAAGCTTGGAGGGTGTGCTACGAGGCAGGTAACCGCAAGGGGCAGCTAAGAGGAAGGGCAACAGCTCAGCCTTGAAGCTCTAGCACCTCCAGGCTCTTCCCTGGTGCGAAGGCGGACCTCTGCTGAGAGTCTACTCCTCTGCGCGTGACTTTCGTGCTGTGTGGACAGCACCCACCCCCCTCGCCCCCCCACCTCCCACCCCCCCTCCCCCCCCCCCCCCCTCCCCCCCCCCCCCCCCCCCCGCATGCAGCGGCGGCTGCTATCTAGGCCTCTGCAGAAGCCCGTGCTGTGGTGGTGCTCGCTGTACTCGAGATTGAGTTAGCTTGGCTCCCAGGAGACAGGGTCCCTGCCACAGCCAAGGGTGACATCTTAACTGGTCAGGGGCAGGTCACCACACAGGCTCTGCTGGCTGCGAGGAGGAAGGATACGCTCATTTCCATCATGGGGATGAAATACCTGAGAACGCGAACTTAAAAAAAGCAAGAGAGGCTGATGTTGGCCTGTGGGTTCAGAGGTTCCATCCAAGGTGTATCACGAGGAAGGGCAGTGACAGAAAGCTGTTCATCTGGGGGTCAGGGACATTGGGAGGGATGGAAAGAGCTGGGGGCAGGAATGGAGGGAGGGTAGGAGGGAGGGCGGAACGGAATGCACAGGGCATATTCCCTCCGCCTAAAAACAAAAGCAGCAAACAATGAGGTCATCACACTAACCAAGGCTGTAACACATGTGTCTTTGGAGACATTTTTGCATCTAAAACACAAACTTCCTGCCCTGCAGTGGGCAAGCCACTGCCCTCACAGCCCGCTGTTAGCAGCAACTGAACTGAGGGAGACCCATGCAGTCAGCACTGCTACCCTGTCTCTGACCTCAGATGGGAGCTGGTCCTTCTATCCCCCAGGAAAGGCTAACACCTGGAGAGTGGCTCGCCTCTTCTTCTCAGTGGAGGGCAGAGGGGGAAGAAGCGGCTGTGGGTGAGGCAGCCCCCGGCATCTCCATTCCTGAGGAAGCTGCATGGACAGGGGTCTCAGCCCGCTCCCCGGAAGCCCTCCTTCCAGTTTGACAGCAGGCCTCGCTATGTGGCCCAGAGTGGCCCCGAACTCCTTCCTGCCTCATCCCCCAGAGGGCTGAGACTGCAAGCATGCACCATCAGCCTGGCTGTCTTCTCTATTGTCACCACGGGCTCACTGTGCCCGCTGCTGCAGGATGCTCCCCTCGATTCACAACAGAAGGGCCCAGGAGGCGGACTGCCAGTGGAGCAGGAGCAGGAGCAGGGGCAGGGGCAGGGGCAGGGGCAGGGGCAGGGGCAGGGGCAGGGGCAGGAGCAGGACACAGCACCTGAGCCACAGCCAGGGGACTCTGCTTACTGGGACCAGAGCGGGGTGGCCTTAGCCAGACTCAATACTTGCACAAATACTTGCCAGCTAGCCTTAGTGAAGAAGTCAGTGCAGCTCCTGCTGTTTCCTGGGAGGCAAACACTGCGGCCGAGGTTACAGACAGGAAGTGGAGAGAGGGGAAGAAAGTGGGGCAGGCACGGACGGGGAAGATCTCATGACCAAGAAGGAGAGGCCAAGATTTCCAGGTTGGGTTTGGTCATGAATTTGCTGTGTGATTTGGGGCCAGTGTCAACCTCTGTGGGTGACAGGTGCCGTTGCAATGAAAATGAACTAGTCTCAAGAGGAAAGATGCAGCAGCTCTCAGAAGCACAGCTACGAGGGCTCAGTGCAGTGCAGGGATCCAGATGAAAAGGATTTAAAACTTAATGTAACAGTCCCTGGCTTCCCCATCCCAACCGCCACAGTTCAAGCCCACTTCTGGCTCACGGCTCTTGCCCTGAATGGACAGGCACAGACTGCTACTATGTGGGTGCACGGAGTTCCACGGGGCAGCCTCGTCTGCAGGTGGGGACATAAGAAATTTCTAGAACAGTTGTGAAGGTACTTTCTAGGACCTATATAAAATACTAGGGGAGAAACACAGGTGTACTTTTATCCTGAAGCAGGTCTAAAGCAGGAGAGTCTTCACCGCAGATGGCTGAGTGAATACCACGACTCAGTCCACGGACAAACATTAGCACGCTTCCATAAAGCAGGGTGTCCACCTGCCAAGTCTAATTGAATGCTGTAATATGGTTTGCACACGAGATCAGAAACCAGAACACGTATGTTACAGATGATGGCAGTCACCATTTGCATGTGACATGCTTATGTGTCTAAATATTGCAGAATAATCATCAATAGGTCGAGCACCCTTGGTCCAGAACTCAGAAATCTGACAGCTCCTCACTCAAAAGCCTTTCGAACACTGACATAACACAAGAGGAAACTTCAACACTGGAGTGAAGGGTTGACATGGAAACACAGATTCAATAAAAATCTCTTAAACAGCTTGGGCCATGTGTAAGACAATGCACATAAACCATGAATGACTCTTGAGTTTAGACTGCAGTCCTGCCCACAAACAAGATAGCTCAGTCTGTTAGGAAATACTGCAGTCTGAAAACACACTAAAGCCAGGCACTTCAGGGACACTCCGCCCATGAGACAGCAGGACACGCTGGAAAGAGGGCTGGTAAGAGTCCAGACAGAAACAGAAACTTCCTTTATGGGAAAGTAAAAGTAAAACAAGTAGTTACGTTTTCTAATTTTCCTTCTTTATTACATTTATTTAGTTAGTGTGTATGTGAATGTGTGTTCATGGCATGATGTGTGTATGTGCTCACATATATGTATGTGTGCATGTGTGTGGTGTCTGTGTCTGTGTGTGTATGCACATGTATGTGTCTCCATGTGTGTCTCCATGTGTGTGTGTGTGCACGTGTAGGTCTCTGTGTGTGAGTGTGTGCTTGTGTGTGTGTGTGTCTGTGTGTGTGTGTGTCTGTGTGTTTGTGTCTCTGTATGTGTCTCTGTGTGTGTGTGTGCGTATGTGTCTCTGTGTGTGTCTCCGTGTGTGTGTGTGTTGTGTGTGTGTTTGTGTGTGTGTCTCCCGTGTGTGTGTGTGTGTGTGTCTGTGTGTCTGTGTGTTTGTGTCTCTGTGTGTCTCTGTATGTGTGTGTGCGTATGTGTCTCTGTGTGTGTCTCCGTGTGTGTGTGTGTTGTGTGTGTGTGTTGTGTGTGTGTGTCTCCCGTGTGTGTGTGTGTGTCTGTGTTTGTGTCTCTGTATGTGTCTCTGTGTGTGTGTGTGCGTGTGTGTGTCTCCGTGTGTGTGTGTTGTGTGTGTGTGTGCGTGTGTGTGTCTCTGTGTGTCCCCGTATGTGCGCTTGTGTGTGCATGCTGTGGGCACGGAGCTCCCGCCATCAGCTTGGTGGCCAGCACCCTTCCCCACTGCAGCATCTCACTGACCCAGCTCTTAGTTTAATGCACTTAAGGGACAAAGAGGGAGGCAGGAGACAATCAGTCCTGTTAGCACGAGGTCATGCCAGTGCAGTCACAAGTCAGTACAACGTTGGCTCAGAATCAGACAGAGTGCCAGGGGTGCAGGGGTTCTGACACAGACCTACGGGGAACAAGCCACAGGTGACAGATGACCAACTAGCTCTCTTCCTATAGCAGAGTAGAAAAGCAGGCACCACAGCTCTGGATGTCTGTGACGTAGGACACACGACAGGAAGGTGCTCTGTGTGCTGCCGCCACCAGCAAGCCAAGGGCCAGCGGCAGAGAGAGCTGCAGACTAAGTGTGCCAGCCTTCCCCTAAACCCTTAGTCCCGGGACAAAACTGCACCAGAAAAGCAGAAAATGCCAGAACCTTTTACAGAGACAACGTAACAAGTGACCAAGGAGCCTGCTGAGATGGCAGACCCTGTTCCTGAGTAAGGCCAGGCTACTTAAAACAAGCTCTTTTCCATCTAGCAAAGTCCCAAAATGACAAGGGACAGGATTCCACAGGGCCAGCGGCAATGTAGGGCCAGCCATACAGTGACATGGCCAGGGACTGTTGAACAGCCCTCCCTCCCTCGCCTCAGAAGCGTCTTTACACACAAACAGAGACGTTCATGGGAGGGTGCTGAGCACAGCACTGTTAGACTGCTCATAAGTGGACAGGGTGTGTCGGAGCTGGCTATGTCACAGTGCAACCTCAGACAGCCAAAGCAATGCAGAGTCCGGGCCCACCACACCGTGGAAGGGCAGGCAGCAGGCAGTCTTTACACAGCACTCTGCAGCTTGTAAACACGGCCCACGGCCACAGCCCCTGCATTTATCTCTACCCACCAGACTCTTAAGTACCTACAAAAACAACGCATGACATGTCCTAGACGCCACCACTGAGGAAGAGGTTGAGGAAAGACGAAGCGGAGTTTAAGTAAACACTTGCAGCTTTAGTTTTGCGATGACTTTAGTAATCACAGAGCAATCTACACAAATGGAACAGTCTATGGCTGGTACATGGCACACGGTGTGGGTGAGCTGGGCTCTCCACATGCCACCCTGATGCTACCAATTAGCTCTTCAGCAGCACGGGGCTGGTGGGAAACTGCTGGACTCGGTTTACATCAGCTGCGCTCTCTGGTCTCCAGAAGATGGGTGAACACGGGGTCCCCAAGAACTGAGTGTGGATCACTCTATGTTAAAGGCTCCTCCCCCCCCCCCCATTAGGCGGCAGTGCTGCAGGGATAAGAAGGGCTTTCAAGACTGACCAGTTTAATTAAAACTGCAGTGAGGAGGCGGGGAGGGGGCTTGACTATTATGAAGCCAGCACCACTGATGACAGAGTCACCTTCGCAGGCGCACACCAATGACAGCGAGTGGCCTTCCCCAGAACAGCCTCATGCAAACCAGGATGGCATTCAGAGACAAAAGAAGCACAGCTGCTTTGGCCCTCCGAGGACACCCAACCGTCTCCCATCGCGGGGCTAGAGGCTGGCGGGGGAGGTGGAGGGCCAGCAGAGATGCTGCTCTAAAAGATACCCGGCTCCTAAAGGAGATGTGGAGGACAGAGAAAGGGACACGGGAAGGAAGGGGCAGGGCAGGAGGGAGGGGATGCTCCTCACCAAGCACTAGCATTTGCCTTCCAGTTAGGCCGGGACCCTAAGTCCCTAAGACCTGTCATCTGCAGTCCTTACTGCCCCACACTGCTCATGGCGTCACTAAAGCCACTGTGCTCTCTGCACCTGATTTAAAAAAAAAAAAAAAAGACAAAAGACAAAACAAAACATGATTCAGTTCCTAAGAAAAACAACTTTGGGGCGAAGCTCATTTCCCACTAAATAGCCTTTTAACAAAGTCCCCAAACTACTACTTCGTTCTGGGTATTTACAAGTGACAGTAGATTTATAGTGTTCTGGGTATCTGGAGGTCTCACACACACACACACACACACACACACACACACACACACACCTACACACACACACACCTTAGAGCTGCAGGTAGGCATGGGAAAATAAGGGTTACCATTTAATAGATTTCAAAATGCAATACTAGTTGGGTGTTGTGGATGGTTTTTAATCCCAGCTTTCAGGAGGCAGAAGAGGGTAGACCTCTGTGAGTTCAAGGCCAGCCTGGTCTAAGTAGCAAGTTCCAGGTTAGCCAGGGTTAACATAACAAGACCCTAGCTAAGGGGAAAAGAGTGATATTTTTCATTTTTATGGTAGTTTTACTCCCACTGCTCCATAACACACACACAGATACAGACAGACAGACAGACAGACAGACAGACACACACAGACACACACACACACACACACACTTGTTAAGGGCCAGTCATGCTTCATTTCAATGCTGCCGATCACGATGCTCTAACCCTGCCCCCCCCCCCCCATGCCTCCAGGACTGCTCTCTGTGCTCTCTGTGCTCCTTCCAGCCTCAGGAATCCTGCATGGCGACTGTCACAGAGCAGGTAAGAGACTCCCCACAAGTGACACAGCCAGCGGTTGGTGAATCTGGGCTTAGGATTCAGCCTGACTTGTCTCAGGGCTCGGCTTCTCCCTTTCCACACGCTGTGGCCCGAGATGCACATCTCTGGCTGCAGAAGCTCCCGGGCATAAGGACGCACGGGTCCAGGCGTGTGGCTGTGTGCATCTTTCCCATGCTCTTGCTCTCCTGAGAACCAGCCAGGCTAACTATGCAGCACGAAGTCCAGGCGTGGGAGACCCTGCCCAGGAGACAAGTGACTAGAAATGAATGAGGAGACAGACACCCAACATGACGTGGAACCACTTGGAACCGGGAGGACATCTCATGGCCTTACAATGAGAGCCCTGATGGAGACTGGGTCGGTGTTTACGTGGCCCCCATCTTCAATGCCATCACAAGTGCCACCGTGAGTGCTCTCATGCCCACGGCATCCCAGTGAGCACGCACAACCCCCACACCATCCCGATGGCTCTCACCAGACCCAGGTTGATGCTAACCTCAGAACCCAAACTGTCTTCATTGGATTTCGAGGGCTGTTCAACTGATAACGCCTATGCAGATATCTCGAAGTCACAAGAGCTCCCAGCCCAGCCTCAGGCACCTCAGGTCACAGGCATTTCA
The DNA here is from genome assembly GCA_964023405.1 of Apodemus agrarius. Classification (NCBI taxonomy): domain Eukaryota; kingdom Metazoa; phylum Chordata; class Mammalia; order Rodentia; family Muridae; genus Apodemus; species Apodemus agrarius. The sequence goes on along the minus strand of OZ030018.1, from coordinate 5,779,350 downwards.
GCCAAGAGAAACTGCAGATGCAATGGGGGAGCTGCTTGGAATCCAGGTGCCACCCCTGAGCACCTGCAGGTCCATTCCGAGCCCAGGCTGTTCCCTGTCCAAGGCGCAGCTGTCCCGTGCACCAAGTGCAGAGCTCACTGCCCGACACGCAGCCCTCCACCACGGTCCACCTGACCCCACATCTGCTCGGAAAGCTCCACCTCAGATTCTTCCACTAGAAAGCTACACACCTGAAGCAATGCGCTCTGCGCCGCTTTGCAAACCTCTGCAGGTGGCCTGTTTAGGAGCTGCCAGGTCTGACAGACTGCTGACCCTGCCTAGCCGAGACGAGACGCATGAGGTCAGGAAGTATGGAGGAAGCTGAAACCACCCTGCGCCTCCCAGCATCCAGCCCCAGCCCCAGATGAAGTCACAGTGCGGTCTGGGCAGTGGGAATTCTGGAAATTGTTGGAGGGCTCCCACAAGAGTGAGCAAGTCTCAGCACACGGCCCTGTGACTTATCCGCCGTGGGCATAAGCTTTCCCTTTTTAAAGTAATCATTAGGAGCCTGACCCGGTGTGCTGCTCAGAATGCCCTAGTGTCTCCGAAATAGTGAAACAATGTGCTTTCACGAGTGAGAATTTCTCTGCTGGTTACTGTGCGTCATGGCGCTGGCATGGAACCCAGGCAAGCGAGCTAGAGTACAGCCACGCCCCATCCCACGAGGGGTGTTCTGGCTAGTTGGATCACCTCTCTCTCTCTCTCTCTCTCTCTCTCTCTCTCTCTCTCTCCCCCCCCATCCCTCTCTCTCTCTCCCTCTCCCTCTCTCTCTCTCACACACACACTCTCACGTTGTACTAAATCATAGTTTTCAGAAAGAAATTGTATAAGCCTGTGCCAGGGCGCAGCTGGGTGGGAGGGTCACTCCATTAGGAGGGCTTCCCTTCAGGCAAACTCTGCTCTCCTACCTTAGAGACCGGCCAGAAGCCAGAATGGCCCCGGCAGGGAAGGCAGCAGCAGCAGCAGGAGCAGGACTGGCTTCCTTCCCACTCGCCAGGCTCCGGCTAGGAGATGGGATACTGTCTCTCCCCTTTGAGGTTGACATTTTGAGCCTGTCTTTGCGGCTCTGGGTGTGACTGCTCCTACCTTCCTTTAGGGAAAGGCATGCCCCAACAGTCTTCAGTCAGCCAGTGCAGCCATGGAGAACACAGTGGAAGTTACTGCCCCCTGGTGGTGATCAATGAACAGATCTGGAGCAAATCTCTCTGCCTCCCAGTGTCCTCTGTGTCCTCTAAGCTCCGTTATGTGTAGACAGGACGGAGACCTGTGCTTGGCTCCAGCTCTGCCCACATCTGGAGAACACTCCTGAGTCTGTACCATCACCCACCTGGGTCTCAGCTACTCGCCAGAGAAATGCAAGGCAAAGCTCACGGGTCTCTCCTTCACATGGGCTTTGAGAGCCCCAGAATCAAACCTCCAAACCTCGAAGATTTTATGGTCTTATTAACTTTATAAAGAGAAGTCACCTTTGTCTGGAAAATGAGCAAATAACAGAGTCACCCTTACAAGGCTACAGGAAAGACTGAAGAGAGTGGCACTCAGCAGAGTTGGCACAGGCAGCACAAACCAAAGTCAAGTACTCAGAGTTACTACTTTTATAATTTACCACCAAAACTTAAGGGGAAAGATGTGTTACTGAAAACATCCCTAGCCAGAGCAGTGGCATGCACCTGCTGCTGGCCCCTCAGGAGGCTGAAGCAAGAGTCATCTGGGGTCGGGAGCCGGAGGCCACTCTGGCTAACACAGACTTCATCTCAAAAAAAAAAAAAAAAAGAGGAAGAGGAGGAAGAGGAAGTAGAGAGGAGGAGAAGAGGAAGAAGAGGAAGGGGAGGAAGGGGAGGAGGAGGAGGAGGAAGGGGAGGAGGAGGAGGAGGAGGAGGAGGAAGAGGAGGAGGAGGAGGAGAACTTCCCTGGGCCATGAGCATAAATCAGGTAGATGGCCAGCAACCAGCTGTCATCTCAGTAAGGTAAAACTGCTGTGATATTTGGAAAACACTTCGCTGTCAGATTCAGTATTCTGGCCAGTCTTCAGATGGTGGCTGGACCATTTAATGACCAGTGCTAGTATCATTTAAATCTTCACTGGTGCGAGATCATGAGATTAATTTTAAGTGGATTTCCAAAATCCATTAAAGGAACAAAGTTTAAGAGTCTGAGAGTCACCCTCCTGCAGCCACGAACTACAGTGTAAGACACAGTGGAGGACCTGGAAAGAGGACAGCTAGAATGACTGGCGCCATCCCATCCCGGGCAAAGGCTGCTTGGGGGAAGTGTGGACCATGGCTTTGGGGAGCAGAAGCTGGGGCGCTGGGCTATGGCGGCCACAGGGAGACTAGCACACTGCTTCTGGAGCCAGGAATGGCCTCAGACGCTGCGGTCTAACCTGTTCAGCTGACAGCAAGTAGGCAAAGCTTGGGCACGCATCATTTACACGGCTCGAACAACATCCCAAACGAATGTCTTATGTTTCCCCATGGGCTTGGGATTTGAAAGGAGAGGCGTTAACTGTCTGGGGGCAGTGGGCCACCTTAAGTGGACGTTCCTAGACTCTTGATAGAGATTATGGTGGTCTTTTTGTCCACTGAGGGTGGGCAGGATTTGTCTGAGTTCCCATGGCCAGTCTTGAACTATTTAATGTAAACCATGAATGGTACCCAATAAATGCTTGTTGAAAGAACGTGCCGAGAGTAGATTGATGGAACTCTGGACCTAGACCTGCCTGGCTCCGGCGGCGGCTGGGTATTAGGCAGCTTGGAGTCTAACATAACGGCTGCCGCTGTGCCTGACTCACAGATTGCCCAACAACACCTGTTCAGAGTGAAGACACTGCGAAGCGCACAGGAGTTGTAACTTGTCAGTCCGCACCTTCTGTATGAAACCACCACGGTCTTCACAGAAGGAACTCCCTGGGGTTCCAATGAGATGCCGGCCTACTGGACGAGGGGGAGTATCCAGGGCTTCAGACTCGGTGAAGGATGGATGGGAGCAGGGACCAATGATCCCAGCGGGGTGACCGGGATTTGAGAGCCTGAACCAGCTGAGCCATGGGGCGATAACAACGGTGCTCCTGTCACAGGAAGGGAAACGCTGTGTATGGTACAAGCGGTCTCGACGACGACGATGCACTTGTTACAGACTAACCAGGAGTGGAAGGCTGGCGATGAGGGACTAGGTGTTTCTGCCCTTCGGCTCTGTACTAACCGTGCATGCTGAAGACCTAACACCAGTGGAAGGCTGGTGATGAGGGACTAGGTGTTTCTGCCCTTCCCCTTTGTACTAACCGTGCATGCTGAAGACCTAACACCAGTGGAAGGCTGGTGATGAGGGACTAGGTGTTTCTGCCCTTCCGCTCTGTACTAACCGTGCATGCTGAAGACCTAACACAAGCGTGGCTGGGCTGGGAGATAAGCCTCCAAGAAAGTAATTCATCCATGAGCCATGGCGGGGCCTTCCTGTCTCTACCTGTCCTTATAAGAGGCCTCCATTCCCTGTCCCCATACATCCAGGAAAGACCCTGTGAGGACACAGGAAGAAGGCGCCATCTGCAGGCCAAGGAGAGAACCTTCACCCTGATCCCAGCCGTGCAGGCTCTGAGCTCTGAAGCCACCTGACCTGGTGCTGTGGTGTTCAGGAAGGGAACCCAAGCGGACTAACACCACAATAAAGTAAGGAAAGGCACTGCCATCTTGAGTGGAAAAACCTCCAAGATTAGCTCTCTGAACTAAATAACAAGTTTGTCTTTAATTCTAAATTCAGGCCAACTTCAAATACCTCTTTCTACTGGGTTAACTGCGACTGCAGTGGAGATGTCATGCCTCGCCTGTTGAAATCAGCAAGGGAGGGGAAAGGACTGGGCCTTCCCAAGCCGGAGACGGCTCAGTTTCTCCCTCCAGGTTAACCAGGCCTGAGCCTGCTGCGCTCTGGGGTCAGCCATGGCGGGTGCGAACCAGGCCTGAGCCTGCTGCGCTCTGGGGTCAGCCGTGGTGGGCGCAACGGCCGTGGACAGGCTCTCGCCCCAGAGTCTGTGTAACAGCTTCTGCTGCTCAGGCGCTCGGCAATGCAGCCAGCACGCACCAACTAGGCAGTTTACCTAAGCATTCCCGTGGTGCTGAACTCAAAGGAAACGGTCAAGGAAACCTTACTAAGTGCCCTTTGCGTCTGTGCTAGGGCTTGGACTTGGGGCCCCGTGCGTATCAAGCAAAAGCTCTCCACAGCAAGCCCCAGCTCAGGACAGCACTAGTAAACATTTCCAAGCATTAGAAGAAGTCTAAAAGGCTTATAAGGAGAACAAGACACACAAAACCACGACAACCCAACAGGGGTGGTGGTGTGCACCTGATGCCCCAGCACCTGGGAACTGGAGGCAGGAGAATCAGGAATCTAAGGTTGGTCTCCACTATGGGGCGAGTTCAAGGCCACTGTGTTCTTCCTGAGGTCTAACAGTAAATAAAGAGGATTCCAAAGGTCTCACTGTGGTGCTGCTAGGTGGCCTGTCTCAGGTCCTGGTGACCCACCCCCAACACTAGTGCCTTGTATAACGGTATCTGTATGCTATCACCTTTATTTAAGATTCAGAAATTCTAAGATTAGGGAAATAGAGGGTAAATCCTAAACCAAACCTGTCTTTGTGCCTCACTCCTAGAACAACAGCATAGTATAGCTCTTCCGTGGAGACTCAAGGAGGAACGGTGGCTTCTCTCCTGCTCTGAGGAAGCCAGCAGCCATCCTGGGAGCTGCCCGGTGGAGAGGCCCAAGAGGCAAGGAACTAAAGACACCTCCAGTCTTCAGCCATCAAAGGCCTCAGGTTCCCAGTAACAGTCACAGAAGATCCCCTGTGCCAGTCTTCTTGTGAGACTGCAGGTGATGGCTTTGTGCCAAGCTCAGCCACTCCTGGATCCCACAATCATGCTCTGTTAGTTCACTAACTAACTATGTTACACAGCACTTGAAAACGGATACAGTAACTCACAATGCCCTTTTGCTAGATCCAAGTCACCCATTCTTTTTTCTTTTTCCTTCCTTAACTATTATAGTATCCCCATTTCACAGACAGGAAAACTAAGACACAGATGGGTGAATGTGCTCTTAACTGCTAGGCTACACTGCCTCCGTGTGGACTGGCCATGCCAGGATTTTTAGAGACTGACTTTTAGACAACAGGAAGTGGTGCCTTTACACCCTGATGCTCTCAGCTCTGATGGTTCCTGGTCCTACATTTTGATGTATTTGGTTTCCCCAAGAGATACAGTGATGGATGCCCTTGGTTGTCAGCGTCACTACATCTGGGATTAACTAAAACCCTAGCAGCTGGGCATGCCTGTGAGGGACTTTTCTTGCTTGGATCACCTCGGGTGGGAGACTCACCCTCAATCTGGATCATCTGAGGCGGGAGTCCCACCCTAGGTCTAGGCCATACCTTCTGGTGGTAGCCCTCTTTTTTAAAACAATTTATTTATTTTATGTATATGAGTACACGGTGCAGCTGTCTTCAGACACACCAGAAGTCGGCATCAGATCCCATTACAGACGGTTGTGAGCCACCATGTGGTTGCTGGGAATTGAACTCAGGATCTCCGGACGAGCAGCAGTGCTCTTAACCACAGAGCCACCTCTCCAGCCAGGTAGCCCTCTTAAAAGGTCACGGGAGAAGGAAGCCTGGGCCTCCTGTCTTCTTGCCCTCACTCTCCAGACAGGCTACCCTGACCCCTTCTTTCACCGGTGTTAGAATCCACTTCTTTGGGACTCCAGTGTAGACTGGAAACCACCGGCATCTCTCTAGGACCTCCCTGTGACTCCAGCACCAGATTGGAGCTGCTGAGACATCTGGTCTCAGGGATGGTTCTGTTCCTTGCAGAACCCTGACTAACACTGACACACGGAACATTTTATCATCTACCGCTTCCAGAACACGGCTCCCTTCTCGTCACCTCCGCATCTGCAGGTTCTGACAGGCACTAGTATTTACAACAGAATTGGATTTCAAAGGGCTAGAACTCCCCACAGCTCTGGAAATGGATCCTAGCGACTGCACGACATAACCTAGGGGTCTATTCTACATACAGGCACACAAGCCACTGCACGGGAGCAAAGCATTCACAGAGCTAAGCAAACCAGCCCCTCACAGACTTGAACTCGGGAGCAGATTGTGTTTTCTGGTCACAGCTTTTAAAAGAAGGGCAAGCCTGAGCCATAACCACAGGCGGCAACAGCCCCTCCCCCAGCTCTCTTGCTCTATCACGAAGCCTATTTCTCTGTCACCTTATGTAACTGTCCTGTGAGGCTTGAAGAGTCTACAGTTGTGGCCTCAGCTATGAAGAGTGCTGTTATTAAGATCTGTGGTGGACCGACCTGCTAGGGAGTGGGGTGGTAGGGAGACTAAAAAATTAAGAAAGGAAAACAGAGTGTTGCTATAAAAAGTATCTCACTTTGTAAAGGGTCAGAAATTCTAAATCAAGGGAAGAGTGTGTAAACTCTCTACCAACCTTGCACCTATTTAATGTGGGGTTTGACAGATTAATACAGCATTCCAAATAAGCTGACCTACCACACCAGAGGCCAAACCATGGCAGGGAAACTTTACCAAGATGAAGTCTGCGAGAACGTGGCCTTGCCCCACAATAGGCTGAACTGTGAGAAGGGCCCGAAACCACCTGGACTCCCAGGCCTTCCTCTCAGCCAGGATGCCATATTCCCAGCATGCTACATGGACTGGCTTAAATATAAACAGGCAGAGCGTGGCTGGGGACGCTCTGTCTTGGAGTGGAAGTTGTGGACACTGGCTGCTACTCCAGAGCCCCAAAACAGTACAACCATCAGCTTCCCACTGAATGCAGACTTGCATACAACTCCATGCCGTCCCTGGGGACTGAATATAAAGGTAAAAGGAAGGAGTCCTGCAACTGGGGCTCCTACATTAAACACCACTTCCTAAACACAACAGGCCCTCCCGCCGAGAGCAACAATCCTGCTTAGGCCTCCAAGTCACCAGCAAGGAAAGGGAACCTCAGGCCCAGAACCTGACCTCCATTGCGGACTAGAAGAAATCAAGGCGCAGATGGGTTGGCTATCTGCCTAGGCGTGGGACCAGTTCCTCAGCGGTCTCTTTAAATCCCTCAGTGCCTCTTTCTTTCTCCCACTACCTTTACCCCCACGGGCCAGGTTAGACCACAACTCACTATGGAGCCCAGGTATCAAGCAAAAGACAATCCTCCTGCTTCAGCTCCTTTGCACTGACATTATAAGCAGGAGCTGAGACCCAAACGCCTTCTAGCTGAGCAGGAGGTACTGCTTCTCAGTCTTGACTAAGAGAACCACCCACAGGCCATTCCCAGCTCCCACGCCTGAGAATGGAATTAGTTTGGAGTGGCGAGGACACGGGAATTTCCCAAACCCTCCCCTGGGATTCCGGGGGCTGGGGGAGGGGTGGGTAGGTAAATGCTTGAGCCCCAGAACCGTGTGAAGAAAGCAGGTGCATTGGCCCACATCTCGCCCCGAGGCTCCTACAGGGGAAGCACACGGAGGCTTTCCGGCCAATAGGCTGGAAGTCTGCAAAGCCTCAGAGAGGTGAGAGCTCCTGCCTCAAGCAGGGTGGGAGGAGAGATGGGTCCCAAAAGGTTTCCTGACGCCACGGGCATATTCTCTCTCTCTCTCTCTCTCTCTCTCTCTCTCTCTCTCTCTCACACACACACACACACACACACACACACACACACAGATGCACCTCAAACCCCACTACCACCATGCCCCTTCTCTGGGGTATCAAGTTTCCACAGGATTAGTACATCATCTCCACTGAGGCCAGACAAGGCAGTCCTCTGTTACATATGTTCTGGGGTCATGGACCAGCCCACGTATGGTTTTGGTTGGTGGCTTTGTTGCGGGAAGTATTAAAAAAGTGGACTCGCACGTTCCCGCACGCATGCCTCTAACTCTCTGCCCCAGTGGCCTGGCCGGCCGTGCCCTGAAGAGTCATGGAGATCCACTGGCCCAGAGCTCCTGAAACATTTCCACCAGCTCGCTAGGTTCCCAGTAGCGGGTCGACAACCCTGTGCTTCAAATCCCCCACGGCCTTTGTGGTGCACAGCTGGCAAACCCACACTTGGCCGCAGTACCTTTCTCTCTTGAACCCAGAAGAGCCACCCCATGTGAAGGAAAACACAACACAAACTTAGTTCGGAAACAACGGTAACTCAGTTTCTGGGTGCAACAACTAAAACCTACTCTTGTAAGCCTTATCTGATCCCTCCAGGGGTGGATCCGCAAGGATCCATCATGATACTAGGAAACTAAAGCGGCTACGTCTCACCCCTCTGCTGTCCAAAGGCAGCGGACACATTTTCTTTTTTTTTTTAGTTGTATTTATACTATTATATAGTTGTAATATAATTGTATAATAATAATTATATATATTATAATATATGATAATTATACTTATAATAATAAATATGTAAGTACACTGTCGCTGTTTTCAGACACACCAGAAGCGGGCGTCAGACCCCATTACAGATGGTTGTGAGCCACCATGTGGTTGGTGGGATTTGAACTCAGGACCTCTGGAAGAGCAGTCAGTGCTCTTAGCCGCTGAGCCATCTCTCCAGCCCAGCAGACACATTTTCAATCTACTGTCTAAAGGTGGCCCACACGCAGGTGGTAGGCTGGAACGCCAAAGCCGCACTTTCACTCAGATGGATGGCTCTGGCTAACGGGGAAACGACCAGCTCGCTGGCAGTTCTGTCAGGTTTTTTCTTTGGCCCTGGGGACTGGCACCCTTCGACCTATGTGTTAATGGTGTCTGCATCACTGAAGCTCCAGCCGTCAAGGTGGAGAGAAAGGGCAGGTGCCTCTGTCTCCTTCAATACCATGCCTCCTGACCCTGCCTGTGGATCTGGCTTGGGCTCCCCAGATCGGGGAAAGCCAGGCTCCTTCCTGTGAGCTTTAGCACCTCAGCTCCACATCTTCAGATCTACTGGGCAGCTCCTCACAGGGGTTCTGGCCACACCGCTTCCCTTCCTCCATCCAGCTTCTAGCAGCTGCTCATGGCTCCTGGTCTGGATACCTCTGGTGGAACTCCTGAGGCCTGCCCAGGTAGCCAGTTCCAAGATCAAACATCCTGAGCCGCCAGCGTGCAACCCCGTAAGGACCTGCCACCTGTCCTCTTTCACACCCCGAGCGGTATCTCTCTCTCCTGCCAGCCCTCAGTACCCTCAGGCTGCACATGCACAGGGTTGGGCAATATAGAATCTTTTTTTTTCATAAAGAAAAACTGCATTAGCAAAAACAGGCACATACCTTTCCTTCTTGCCATTAAAAAAACAAAGAACAAAAAATAGTATAACAACTATTTATACACATTTACAACCTACCAGGTATCATAAGTGGCCTAGAGATGACTTAAAGCATATGGGAGGTTATGCATATGCTATATTATGTATATGCTATATTACACACATGCTATATTATGTATATGCTATATTACACATATGCTATATTATGTAAATGCTATATTAGGCATATGCTATATTACACATATGCTACATTATATACTATATTACACATATGCTACATTATATATATATGCTATATTACACATATGCTATATGCAGGCACCTACTGTTTTACATAGGAAACTTCGCCATGTGTGGATTTTGGTATCCGAGAGTCAGTGGCATGGTTGTGCTTAAGAGCACCTCCTTCATGTGCTTCTTCCCTAAGGTCTGTACGTCCCCACACCCTCCGGTGGCAAGCTCTAGGAAAGTGACAAGCCTGGCAAGCTCTCCACTCCCTCCTCTGAGTCTGAAACCAGCACCCGTCATTAGCAATCACCACCTTATCATTCCAGAGAGAGTGCACAGCGGCCAGCTCCTTCCTTCTCAGACCCCTCCTCCCAAAGCCCTCCTCCTTCCTAGAGCACCGGCACCTTCCACCTTTTCTGTTTCCCTCAATCAAACGTGTCAGCAAAGCTTTCAGCCCTTGGCACTGAGTCCACATGTCAATGAACTGAAGGTCGCTGCCAAGAGAGACAGCCTTGTGTTTGGTTATTTATAATGGATATGGCCATTTACTTTCAGAAAGGATTTACAATGGCCATGCACGCTTCAGGACATCCTGTGTAGAGCAACAATTGTCACAGCTCAGGGGCTTTCCCGTCTCTCTCTGTGGGCTAAGCTTTGGCCAGCACTTCAAACCCCCCTTAGGGCTCTCAGGCTCTTCTTTCTGCGTGAGGCAACATCAGTTCACAGTGAGACTGCACTTGCCTGTGTGCCTGGTATCCCAGAACAGCACTGTCTAAGGCTCTGCCCACTTGGCCAGCGCTCATTTCAACATTTATTAAGATTCTGTTGTGAGGCTGTTCTGGGATCTGAAGATACAGCAGAGGATAAAATTGCATTTCTGCCTTTAGGGCAAGTACTGGATGAATTATCACCTCAAGTGGCCAGGAGAGCGGTTCCTAGCCCCTGGGGGGTTTAGCCCCTGCCCTGCCCTGCATTTACTAGATAGAGGAGGGGTGCCCCTCATTCATTGGAAGGAAGGAGGAAACAGACGTGACTCACTGTTCACAAATAGACTACACTCTGCATTCTCAATCTGCACTATTGGAAGAAAAGCCACTGTTTGGGTGAGGATCCTGGTTGCTCATTATCCTGAGGTTGATTGGCCAGTTTTGGTTGAATGGTGTTAGAGGAAAGCCTTTCCTAAGCCTTTAGAATATTTAATTTCTTAAAGGGGTGACATGCCACCATCAGGGACACTCAATACATTGGCAGTTATTCCTTCCTCGCCCAAATTCACACAAATTTGACACCCTGGGAAGAAGAGGGGGCAGGTGTGAGCAACCGACCATAGCACTGGGGAGGAGGAATTGATTTCAAATCTTCAGTGATCCGGTAGAACACGATCTGAACTATGTAGGCGGTGCAAAAAGAAGCCCGCCTCCAGAGCCAGCGACCCCTGGAGCAGGGCTGCGGCCCGTCCCCGCCCCGGCCGCGCCCCGCAACAAGTGTCCGCCCTCTGCCCCGACGGCGGCCCGCTCCTCACCCGGTACAGGCCGTCCACGAACACGCGCGGGTCCAGGTGGCAGGCGATGGTGGCGCTCGGCAGGTCCTGCAGATCCACCTCCTCCATCTCGCAGTCGATGAAGCTCCAGTCGCCGCCGCCCCCGTCCCCCTCGGCAGCCGCGGAGAAGGGCGCGAAGGGCCGCAAAGTCACCCTGCGGGGCGCCCGCGCCTCGACCGCCTCCGCCACCTCTCCGAGCCGCGGCCCGGCCACGCCGTCCTCCATGCCAGGCGCGCGCTCCCTCGCTCCGCTCCGCTCGGCTTGGCGCCGCGGCCGCCGGCTCCTGCTTCACCCTCTCGGGGTCACCGCGGCGCCCGGACGCCGCCTTTCAGCGCCCGCCCCGTTCGCCTCTGTCCCGCGCGGGAGGGGCAGCCAGCCTGAGCCCGCCGGCCTCGAGGCGTAGCTCGCGCGGAGCCCAAGCTTGTTCCCTTTAAGGTCGGCCTACTCGGGCTATTAAGTCCCGCCCTTCCTATAGAGCAGACCAATAACACGACAAGATTTTTGTCACGTGAGGCCCACTCTGCCGCCCTAAGTCTGAAGCCTCAGGGTGGCCATATTTGTTAGGGGCAGAGGCCTCTGGCCAGCTCTGCTTTTCTGACAGCTGGCGGTGCCTGTTGAAGGACACAAACCGGGTGTTAGCCTGTGGGACGGGATGGTAACCCGGGAGGCAGCGCTTCTGCGGTTCCCACGCAGCGACGTTTGGAAACACACAGCCAACTTTGGAGGACTTAAACTAAATCTAGTTAGAGGCTGTGTTTGGTAGACACGAGCAGAGCTTAGGTACTTAGTGCATATTACCAAGGAATCACAAATAAGATTTAAATAACACTGTCCTATGGTCTTATGTTATAGTCCAACGTATTAGTCGTTTTGTCAGTGTCCAATTTTTAGATAATTAGAAACATTTTTAGCACAAAAATGAGTGGGTTTCAATAATCATTTTCATACATATATCGTGTATTTGTGTGTATACACAGATACCTCTGTATTTTGCTCACATCTGTCTCCCATTGCCCTCCCTCATGCCCTTTCTCTAATCCTGCTGGCTGCCTCTCTTTTCTCTAAAAAATTTTCCTTTCTGCTTTAGTATCTCAAGAAAAAAAAAAGCCATGTGTATCAATTACTTTTCTGTTACTGTGATAAAATACCATGACCAGGGCAATTTATAAAAGAGTTTATTAGAGTTCAATATAGGGTCCCAGAGGGATAAGAGTCCATTGTGATGGGTATTAGGCATGGCAGCTGGAGCCAAATGTCCTATACCTCCCCAAACAGTACCACCAGCTGGGTACCAATGTTTAAGTGCCAGAATCCATAGGAGACACTTCTCATGGAAACCACTGTGTGCAGTAGGACAGTGGATATCAGCCTGTGGGTCTTGAGCCCTTTCGAGGGCCAACAACCCTTCACAGGTGTTGCTTACAGATGTCCTAAATGTCAGATGTATAGACGACCATTTGTAGCAGCAGCAAAATCGCAGTTACAATGTAGCAACAACAAAATAATTCTCTGGTTGGGGGTCGCCACAATATGAGGGGCTGTGTTAAAGGGACGCCGCCCTGGGAAGGTGGAGAGCCAGCGCAGGAGGAGGTGAGGCAAGACACTTGGTTTGGGGGCGTTCATCAGGGGGAAACAACTTCAAGTGAGCACTGTGCCCAGACACCTAGCTCATCAGAGTGAGCACTGCTGTTAGTTTCACCTGTCTGTTAATTACCTGCAGAGTGAGGCAGATCCCCCATTTCTAATCAAATGAGGTCATATGTGGAAGAATTCAGGTTGTGCTCAGTAAATGGTACCTCTGCTTCTGCAGTTAAGTTCTTAGTGGGATGTTGAGTTAGGACTGTGCTTTCTCCTAAAGTTGGCACAGCATTTAGTCAGGAAGTGGAGCTATTATCACAAAATGTACACCCAGCTAGAGCTGAGATTTATTCAAAGTATGCGGCATGTGAGGCCCTGGGGTCGTTACGATGTCCTTGCGAATTGAAGAGAAGAAATAATTCACAAAGCTCTGAGGGTGTGAAGACAGGGAGGAACGGACCTGTCTCAGGCCTGTCTCCTGGAAAAGAAAATCTTAAATTACCATGTAACCCAGAAGTTCTTCTTCTACGTATAATCCAAGGAAAAATAAAATCATGCAGCCATACCACAGGGACCTGCAGATTACAGCTCCTGGCATTGGTGTTCGCGTGGCTGTTATTCGTGTAAAGACCTGGAGCGGCCTGTGAATGGACGCACTGGAGTGTGCCTGCAGCAAGGAAGATTGAAGGAAAGAAGTAGTAACATTGTCACGCCCATGACGGACCTTGGAGACATGATGCTAATGAAATAAGCCACTCGCACGATGAATGACATGTGTGAAATGTCCAGATTAGGCAAATACACAGAGGTAGAATAATCTGGTGGCTGCCAGGGACTGATGGGAGAGAAATAGGGAGTGGCTGAGAATGAGTCACAACCAAAACTGATGGTGGTGATGCCTGCCTGACTCCTTGTATATTGGAAAAATCACTTGGTTGTGCTTTAAAGGGTAAATGTTACAGCAGGAGATTGCCTCAACATAGCCAGTATTTTTAAAATAGAACATGATAAAGGCCACGCGGGATTAGAGTGAAGTTCAAGCGGAGAGGACGACATGACAGAACCCTCTGCAAACCCCAGCCAGACATTCTGAAAAGGATAACAAAGGGAACGAGGCCCCAGTTTTGGAAAAACAACACCCAGCCAACCAGTTGCTGGGTGGGTCTGTGGTATCCGTCCTTGGGACAGGGCATTGTTTAGTGGCTGGCTCTCTCTAAGCTGTTCAAGGCGTGCAGGGTGGGTCTGACGGGCAAAGACCGTGACGGGGAAGAACACGCCGTGGAGACCGAAACCCAGGTCACAGTGGGCACTCTGTGGCAGCTGTGAGGCAGGAGAATGGGGTACCTCAGGCACGTGGCGAAGTCAAGGTGATCTGTAGCTAGTTTTAGAGTGCTGCTGGTCACTACTAAGACATACATGAAGAACATTCCTGCCTCATCCTCCCCGCGCAGCCAAGCAAAGTGAGAGTGCTCGTTCTTAGATCATCAGCCAAGGCCAGCAACACAGGTGGTCCCTCCTCTCTGTCTCTTCTGTCTCTCTGTCTGTCTCTCTCTCTCTGTCTCTCTATTTCCCTCCCCCCACCCCACCATCTTTCTCTGTCTGTGTCTCCTCTCCCTCTCCCTCCCTCCCTCTCTCTATGTGTGTCTGTCTCTGTCTCTGTCTCTGTCTCTGTCTCTGTCTCTGTCTCTGTCTCTTGGTCTGTCTGTCTCTCTGTCTCTGTCTGTCTCCCTCTCTCTTGGTTTGTCTGTCTTTCCTCTATGCTATGGGCACACGAAGGACAGAAAAGGGGGTGGGATCCCCTGAAGCTGGAGTGACAGAGGGTTGGGAGCTTCCTGGTGTAGCTGCTGAGAACTGAACTTGGATTCCTTAAAATAGCAGCCAGCACTCTTACCTCTGAGCAGCCATCTTTTCAACCCAAAACTGCTTTTTTTTTCCCCTATGAATGTAATATTCCATGTATGCATCTGTAAGCCAGCTCACATCCTCAAACACAGGGACTCCTCCTGCAGTTTCTTAGGACAGAGGCACTGTGCACCCAGAGAGGGCATTCCCGCAAGCAGACAGGCAGCAAGCAGAGCCCAGCCGCTCTCACGCTCTCTTGGACCTTTGGATCTACAGCCAAGGAAAAATGGGACAGGTCTAAAGAGACACAACCAAAAGGTAGAGGAGGAAAATAAGAAGAGGAAGAAGAAGAAGAAGGAGGAGGAGGAGGAGGAGGAGGAGGAGGAGGAGGAGGAGAAGGAGGAGAAGGAGGAGGAGGAGGAGGAGGAAGAGGAGGAGAAAGGTAGGGATACGCAGAGCAGGGGGTCTAGTAAAAGTAGGGAGCAGGAATAATGATCCTAAGAGAAAGCCTGGTCTCCCTCCACACAGGCCGCCCTCACACGGTGGCACACCCTGACGCACCTGAACCAGCTCTGGCAACATGTGTGCAAGGCAGAACCTCTTAAACGCCAGGTCAAAGTGCTGTGTACAAATAGGACGAGCACTCTGCCTTTCACACCTGGGTAACCATCCTTCTTGCCCCCCCTCCCCCCCACACCCCCCACCCTGGAACCTTCGAGGCGCCTTTTAAATGGGGCTTGATTAAGCTGCGCCGTATGCTTCCAGTGACACTATCTGTATCAACAATCAATAGCTGCTCCCAGAGGTAAAAATAGACAGCAAAGCTGTCAACAGCACAAGCAGAAAACGAGGCGTGACACATCCCGGAATAAATATAATGGGCCGTTTCTGAAGGGGAATGAACTGAACCTGGAGGCCACCTTCTCGGAGAGCATCGCCACCCATGAAGGATCCGACGGGCACCCTTCTCAGCTTTATAACTGGGACACTTTTATTGGCGGCTGCCACAGAACCTGAAGGCATCCTAGTGTCTGACTAGAGTGATTTCCTTTCTTACTGGCACCAGCCCTGGTGCTTGCAGGTGATTTGATCCAGATGGGGAAGGAAGAGGTAAAGAAGTGCTCATGTTGTTTATCAAACAGGGTCAGGGTGTTTCAGTCGGTATAGCCCCTCCCTCCTGTCACTCATGTCTCCCCTTATGCTGCCTTATGTCAGCCATGGCAACTGACCTAGTGTGATGGTTTGAATATGCTCAGCCCAGGGAGTAGCACCATTAAGAGGCGTGGTCTTCTTGGAGTAGGCGTGTCACTGTGGGCATGAGCTCAAGACCCTCATCCTAGCTGCCTGGAAGTCAGGATTCTGCTAGCAGCCTTCAGATGAAGATGTAGAACTCTCAGCTCCTCCTGCACTGTACTCTGCCATGTTCCCGCCTTGATGATAATGGACTGAACCTCTGAACCTGTAAGCCAGCCCCAATTAAATGTCCTTTATAAGAGTTGCCTGGTCATGGTGTCTGTTCACAGCAGTCAAACCCTAACTAAGTCACCCAGAATAACAAGAGAGGAGGCTTAGCAGACCAGGCTTGGTTATGTTTGCTCCAGGCACCTGCCTCTCCCACCGCCCCTCCCCGCTATGCACAAGCAGTCACAGGGATATGCATCCTGCTCATGCCACGTGTGACGCTCGCCCTAGCAGCCTTCAGCTGCTCTCTAGTCCGTTCTGGAACCTGAGGGGCCGTGTGCAGAAGGTGTTTGTTGAACGTTTACTAATCAATGACATTCCTGCCCTGTCTGAGAAACTACATTTTCAAATTTTACCTAGAGTAGAAGGTCCCTTGCAGGCTTCTTGAGTGTTCCAAAAATTACCCAAATGATCAGACTCTTTAATCAACTCAGTTTTCTAGTTTGTTACTACACTCAAATGAACCAAAACACGAGGCAATTTTTTTGATTGTGTTTTGTCTTATTTGTTTATTTATTCATTTATTTACTCATTTCTTCTTCCATTTTCATGCATGCACATATGTGTGCAATGTGTGTGTGTGTGTGTGTGTGTGTGTGTGTATGAAAGTTGCATGTGAGTAGCTACATGTTTGTTATGGATCCACATGTATGCACATGGGTGTGTATACATGTGGAGGCCCAAGATTGATGTTAGGATTCCTCCTCAATCATTCATCCACATATACACTGAAGCAGGGTCTCTTGGTCAAGATCAGCTATGGCTGATCTCCAGAGCCAGCTTTCTCTGAGATCTGCTGCCTCTTCAAGGGAAAAATAGCTACCATGCCTATCCAACACTCATGTGGATTCTGGGAACCCATTATCTGGCGAGCATGCTTACAACTCAAGCATTTTAAGCACTGAGCTTAAAATGCCATATGTATGTATGTATGTATAAATGTGTATGTGTGTGTGTGTGTGTATATATATATATATATATATATATATATATATATGTATAAACATAACTTAATGTTTGTCTTAGGGTTTTATTGCTGTGAGGAGACACCGTGGCCATGGCAACTATAATACAGGAAAACATTTCACTGGTGCTGGGTACAGTATCACAGGTTTAGTTCATTGTCACCACAGTGAGAAGCGTTGCCTCCTGCAGACAGACATGGTGCTAGAGAAGGAGCTGAGAGTCCTTCGCCTTGATCTGCAGGAAGCAGAAGGACACTGGGTGCCACACTGGGCAAACCTGAACATACATAACCTCAGAGTCTGTCACTATAGTGACACACATTTCTTCCAACAAGGCTATAGCCACCAATAAGGCCACGCCTTCTAATGGCGCCACTCCCTATGGTCAAACATTGAAACCCGCGAGTCTATGGCACCGTTCTTATTCCAACCACCACAAGGTTCATTCTTAAAATTCATTCGTTAGAGCCTGGCAGTGCACGCCTGTAATCCCAGCACTTGGGAGGCAGAGGCAGGCAGATTTCTGAGTTCGAGGCCAGCCTGGTCTACAGAGTGAGTTCCAGGACAGCCAGGGCTACACAGAGAAACCCTGTTTCAAAAAAAAAACAAAAACAACAACAACAAAAAATTTTTCATTCCTTAGAGGCTCAGGTAGTTTTGATGATCTCCAATCACATAATTAACCCAGGGGAAACAGGCCATAAATTCAGTTTGGAGAAGGTCACTGTTTGTACTTCTCTTCACTTGCAGGCTGTAAGGCTCAATCCACACCCTGCCCCCAGACCAGTCCTCTGGTTAGGCCCCATCTCTTGAAGATTATAGAATCTCCCAAACAGCACCACCATGCTGTGGACCAACTCTTCAAACTCATGAGTCCATACGGGACAATTTACATCTAAACCACAAACCATAGACATCAGTTTAAACAGAAAATAAGTTTTTTTATGAAGAGGTTTCTATATAAACACAGGAAGCACACACACACACACACACACACACACACACACACCCTGTACTGTTCCCAGCACAAGGGCTAGAGACTGCTGCTGCTGAGTGACAGCAGGTCGGAGTTCTGTCCTTGGAGAAGTTCCTTGTCTTTGCTTTAATCTCAGGGGAAACAGGAGGTGAGGATAGGGAATAAGGGTTTTGAGTTTTTAAAGTGAGGGGGACGTGAAGGAGTTTGCTTTCTAGGAACCTGAGAAGGTGAACAGAAAGAGAATTTCCATATACGAATGTGGCTTAAGTTGTGTGTACTTATTAGGAAATACACACAGGGTAGGTAACTATGTGCATAAAGCTACTGCAGATGCATATACATTAATAGGAGTTAACCAATATAATATTTACAACATATCACAACTCGATTATCTCCTACAGGATCTAATATATACTATATGTAATATGAAAATATGTTCACATATCATAAATGAATATGTAAATTGATAACATATAGTAACATTCTTATGTTGTATACACTAAAAATACAAAAATTTAAATGCATCTATTATGAATGGCCTCTTTCACTGTTTTGATAAGTTTAGCTAGTGCCTGCTATAAAACGTATATAATAGTACTGACAGCCTAAGGATGAAAAGGACCACAGATTTAAATATTTCTTGCATGTCCTCTGTTCTCTAGTGTGGAAGCTACAATGGCGATACATTGTTTATCTTCTAGCATAAAGATACAATGTTTATCCAAAATATGATCTGCATAGACTAGAATGTTCTAGACACACATAGGGTCTCAGTAACATTTGTTGAATTAATAAAAGAATGGGTCTTACTTATTGTGATGTTGTTGTCAACTTGCACGATGTAGAGTCACGTGGGAAGAGGGTCACAGTGAGGGCGTGTCCAGCTCAGGCAGGCCTGTGGGCATGCCTGTCCGGGCCTGTCTTCACACTAGATGATGACGGAGGCTGCAGCCTGAAAGTGGATGATAAGGTTCTGTGAGTTTCTAGAGTGGAGGCAGCCAGCTGAGCGGTGGGTGAGCCTGCAGCCCTTCTCTGGGGCCCCTGATTGTGGATGTAATTAGCTTCCTCGGGTTCACACTGTGACTTCCCTGCCGTGACAGACTCCAAACAAACACCCTCCCCCCTCCAGTTGTCTTCTGCTGAGGCAGTTTGTTCCAGCAACAGGAATGAAACTAGACACTCTCGGACAGTCTAAGAAGACAGGTTACCTGGGTGTGGCATGAAGCCTTTCGATTGCTCGTCAACAGAAATCAGCCTGTCAACACACATTTCGCCTTTGAGAGATCAAGGCGTGCCACCATTGTGCACCATGCTTAATAATTTACAGTATTCAAATTTTCAACACCATCTACATAAACAGAGGACTGTCATTCCTGTTTTGTGCAGTCAGTGCCTTTCCATGTGCCTTAAGCTCATCGAGTTACTTTTGAAAATCAAGTGGAATAACTGAACATTTATGAACCTTGCACGGGAGAGCAACCCACAGAGCCCCTTGAAGATATCTGACTGAAAATTGCCTTCAAGTTTTAAAGCATGAGCTAGGAGAACATTTACAGAAACATCTCAGATTGGGGCAATAAAATCACTTAATGACAGAAATCTTTCCATATTCCTAATTTTAGAATGTTCTTCCATAACACAGTTTTCTGGCAGAAAGTGGTTACTTTCTCATTCACTGCTGGGTGTCACCTTGACCTTGAGTGGGCAGGTGACTTTTGCTCATGTATTTTAAACTGCTCTCTGTGCTCAGCCCCCCTAACTGTGGCTGGCAGTTGTCTATATCCGGAGCAGGGGGGTGCCAGCCTTTACTGACCACCTTATTGCTTTGACAGAACTGGTTTATAGTGTTTCTTAGCATTTCTGTATAGTGTTGGGTCCTTTCAGGGATGATTAACCTAGTTGTGAGATAGTATAACCTACAAATCCACCTCATGGGACCTCAAGATCTGAAATGACAGCAAAACTGGAAGCAGCGAAGGTGTGTAGAGCCATTTCAGCCTCCACTGTGTGAACTCCAGGAGCCACATTAGTGGCTTTCTGCATCCTTGTCTTACACCCCCCCCCCATGGACCTGGACACTTGACCGACCCTGATACTCTGCAAATGTCTCTCCCCTACAGGCCCTGTTTCTCTAGCTTCTGCACCAGAGCCAGTTCACAAAGCTGAAGAACACAGTGTCTTTTTTTGTTTCGTAAAGAAAACCCCAATAGAAATGAACATCCAAATATTTTTCACTGGTTCCAGTGAGTGGAAGTCATCGCTGTCTACCATGGAGTCCTGACCCAATATCACAAACAAGATGGAAGGGATAAGACTGTTATTGACAACTGTTTCCATAGCAACTGTCTTGCTCTGGGCCCCTGCCTATGATTGTGGGAAATTTCGGACATGGGAATTTTACCTGTGTCAGAAACACAGACCAAACTCCCAAGACTATCTCAAATTCAAACGGCCAAGAAGCACGCCATCTTGCCGCCATCTTGCCGCCATCTTGCCTCCTGCCAAGCCCTCTCACCATGCTCTTAGTCTCTATCTTCCATCTTTTCCATCTCTGGGGAAGAAACGGAGATTCCCTGTGAAAGCTTCAAATGACCCATCACCAGAGAGAGGGTCCTGATCAGTTTGCCTGGTGAATCACTGTACCAGATTGATGAAGTTAACGGCTCTCCTGTCTTCCTCCTTCGGGTTGACTAGCTCAAGATGCAGCTCACCTCAGATGCCTCAGATTTCCAGGTCTCATTTGCCAACCCCACCTCTTCCCACCCATCTTACCCACAATCCACCTCTGTTTGCTCTCCCTATGCATGTATGAAATGAGTCCGTAAATTCTAAAAGCAACCATTTTTTCTTTACTTTTCATGGATTTCTCCTCCTTAAATCATGGCTTTATTCTCTTAGATGTCTCGAAAAATTTAATTGGCTTGTGTGTGTATGCAGGCATACATGGAGACAAATGCGGGGGTGGGGGGTGGGGGGTGGGGGGTGGGGGGTGGTGCAGTTCAGGAGCTGTCCACCTTGTTTGTTGAGACAGGCTCTCTCATTGGCCAACATTCACCAGGCTAGTCTGTCGGCCAGTGAGCGGCAGGGATCTGCCTGTCTCGACTTCTCCGGCACTGGGATTATACATGTGCACTGTCTTGTTCAGCTTCTACTTATTTTAATGTGGGTTTAGAGGATCAAACGCAGGTCCTTGCTGCTCACACAGAAAGCACTACCCACTGAGCCACCTTCCTAACCAGAATTAGTTGTTTTGCTTTTGCTATGTTATTTTAGTCACTTCCAAAACAGATCTCTTCACGTCTCCTGGTTTTTTTCCCCCTCTTCTTTCAGCTGCTTCTCTTTGTGCGGCTGCCGAGCCTCGATGAGCTTCCAGAAAGAACCAGGTCCCTAACCTGCATTTTCTTTGCTGCTAAATAAGACACCCCCCAAGTGAGTCACAGTGCTGTGCCCCAGGAAGGAGATGCTGAGTGAGGTCACCGTTGGCTGTCACAGAGAGTGAGCCAACCGTCAGGCTTGGGATCCCAAAATGTTGGAATGGAAAGGGTGTCCTTAGGGTGTCACTGCCAGCAGGAGCAGCCTTAGCTGAGTGGGTATAGTTTGTGGGAAGAGCCACAGGGGTTTTATTGTTGTTTTGTCTTACTCTATTCTGTATGTTGTATGTAGGCATGCACATATGTATACATGTCTATATGTACATTGTGTGTAGGACACACAACACCAAGAATGAATCTTCTTGTGATTTGCAGACTTAGTTAATTGTTGTGTATCAACATCGGCTTATTAGTTTTAACAAATGAACCACACTACTGCAACATGTTAGTGTTGGGAAACTGGGGGAGAGGAGGTGGGAGAGCTGTTTGTAACACGCAGGATATCTTCCTTTCAGTTTTCCTGTAACCTCAAGCTGCTCTATAACGTAACCCGCAACTTTAAAGATAATAGTGTGCCTCCACAAACTGTACAGGAGCGGCCCGCCAGAGAGCCCTCCAACCCTCCCCCCCCCCGCCGCCGCCGCCAGAGAGCCTCCTCCCCTACGCCCCCCTCCCCCGGCCAGAGAGCAGCCCACCAGAGTGCAGCCCACCAGAGAGCAGCCCGCAACGTACTGCATTTTCCCAGTAAGATGTGGATGTATGACTCAGGTGTGTAGTTGGATTCTGGCAACAGCAGCAGCAGCTCGTGTTTGCTCCCCGGGTTAGAACAAAACAAACAGAGGCCGTGCAATTGGAATGGCGTTCTAATCATTCTAAATTGCAATTGTGCCTTTTCTGGACCAATCGGGATATCTGTCAAGAGAATGATTTTATTCTTATAGCCACGAATTGTGGCCTTTTCTCTCCTTTTAAATACATGTAGACTAGAGCTCATTGCTCGCCGGAGTCCTGTACCAGCAAATCGCAAGGTTGGTATGAACCAGCTGCGCAAACACTCCCCCTAGTGGTAAAAGGCAGACTTCCAAGACCCGCGGTTTATCGCTCCCGGTCCCATTGGTTTCTTTAACACCGGGCATGTACACACATCCCTTAGAGAAGCTGGGAGAAGGGAAGCAGAGGGAGGTGAGTTGAAAAGGGAAGGGGAGCTTGGATGAAGAGGCGGTCGGGCCTCTAGTGTTTTCTGGGTAGATTGGCTTGGAGAACGGTGTGGTCTGGAGCGCTACTCGCTCCGCCACAAGGTTCTGTCCACATGGCCTGCTGGAGTTCCCTAGAGGTGATGCCCTCATGCCATGCGGTGAGTATCTACACAGGCTCTGTTCTAAGCCAGACATTCCTGTTAGGTGCTCAGATGGATTTTAAAAAATTACCTTAATTAATCAATCAAGCATGGTATCGTGTGTGTGTGTGTGTGTGTGTGTGTGTGTGCTCTGCCTCTCTCTCTCCCTCCTTCAGTCTCCCTCCTCCTCCCCTCCCCCTCCTCCTCCCCTCCCCCTCCTCCTCCCCTCCCCCTCCTTCAGTCTCCCTCCTCCTCCCCTCCCCCTCCTCCTCCCCTCCCCCACCTCCCCTTCCCTCACCCCTTATGCTGTGGGGCACAGGTGGAGATCAAAAGACAACTTTTGGTTCTTTTTCTTCTCAGCGCCTTGCTCAGCCGTCTTGCTGGTCCCTGGGTGGGAACGCTCCCGGTGGTATCTGGAAATATTCCAGCACCCTAGTGTCTTTCTGGGTGGGAGAGATGAGTTCTTTGGATTCTGACTGGAATGCAGGGTGGGGACTTTGGAGGGTAGCTCTAGGGTTCCCGGGTTGGGACCCAGAGCTCCAGGGTAGGCGACTATAGTTAAAAGAGGTTGTGATTTGAGTGTGAAGTGCCCCCTACAGGCCTCGTGCATTTGGACACTGGATGCCTGGCTCTTGGCACTGTTTTGAAAATCTGGGGAACATCTGGGGAACATCTGGGGGCCTAGCTGGTGGGGAAGCGACTGCAGGGCTGGACTGGAGATCTCACAGCCTGTGATTTCCATCATATAAACAAGCCACGCTAAATTGTCCCGGCTGGAACCCACGTCTTTCCTCACCATGCTATACCTTTTCCCCTTAAACTACAGCCAGGATAAAATACTGTCTCCCTTAACTGCTTCTGTACACTGCTCTGTCCCAGTGATAAGAAAAGTACCCAATAGAGGTGCCACCACCACATAGAAGGGACACAGAAAACAGAGATGGCAAAAAGTAAAATAGAAAATAAAAAGCCACCTTCATTTTGGCTTCAGGCCAGCCAGAAACAGCAACTCATGTGACTCTAGTGAAATATGGCAGCCTGTTAGACAGTGGCCAGTTGGTGTCACTTTGCTCCAGCAGAGGAAGGTGCCGATCTTAAAGGGACTCTGTGCTCTGAGGTGTGAGCAGGCAGTTAACTCTCAACAGGAGTTTCCTAAGGCTGCAGGAGTCACAGTGCCACCAGTCAGATGCAGGGAAGGCTGGAACCAATGGACGGTTTTTTCCTCTCCAGCTCTGGGGACCACAGGACTAGGTCAGATCAGAAGACTGAGCTCCCTTTGAGGCCTAAGTCTAATTGCTTCCTGTCTCTCCCAGCTTGGGGCAGCCCCTAGTTTTTCTTGGTTTGCAGACCACTGTTCTGATCTCTGTCTCCATCTGTGACCCTCTTCTCCACATGTCTTGGGTTCCAAGCCTCCTTCTCTTTATAAGGAAGTAGATTTAGCCTCTTTCATCCAGTAGCCCCCCCCCCCAGTTGATTACATCACAAAGCCCCTTCTTCCGAATCTGGTCAGAGTCAGAGGCATTATGAATTAGAGTTTCCCTCAGCGTTTAACCCACGGTCCCCTCTGGGTCCTGTTTACGGAGCCGTGCACCTGCGTGGCCTCCTGCCTGTGCCGCAGCCACACACGGCTCCTCACATTTCCAAAAGCTGCCGGTGTCCTCCCGCTCGGGGTCCCACACCACAGAGTCCCTGTCTTTGCCACCTGGTCCCCTCTTCTGCCTCTTCTTTCATTTTTTAAAGGACACAGAGGAGCATCACATCAGCCCTGCCAGGAGAGTCCAGGTCATTTTAAAGTCAGCTGATTCACATTGACTCACATTGGTGCTATTTACAACTTTAAATTCTCTTTGACACGGAGCAGTTCTGGGGTCCTCAGTGTGATCACACCAAGGGCATCCTACCCAAAAGTACGGGCAAATTCACAAAGACAGTATCCTTCTTCATTTTCTTCTTTTTAAAAAAAATTTAAATTATTTAATTATTTCTTTGTATGTATGTGTCTCTGTGTGTGTGTCTTGTATGTGTCTGTCTGTACATATATGTCTGTGTGTCTGTGTGTCTTTGTGTATGTGTCTGTATGTGTCCATGATTTGTGTGTCTCTGTCTGTCTGTCTGTCTCTCTGTCTCTCTGTGAGTCTACAAGTGTCTATGTCTGTGTGTCTTTCTGTGTGTATCTGTGTTGTCTGTGCAAGTGGCAGTACCTGCATCCTGCCCGCAGGGCTGCTGAGACCACTACCACTCCAGACCTCTGCATCTGGAGTAATAATCCATGATAAATGTCTTTCTGTGCACTGAACCCATGTTCACCAAGCTGCCTGCTGACTACAAATCTGCTTCCCAGGTACCTGGATGCAGGAAACGGCATCTTGGATAGTAGCCCAGGGTGCGCAGGATCACTATGAAATCCAAGGATGAGATACTTTCAGCAGTAAGAAGGCCAAGGGGCTCAGGAGAACAAGGAAGTCTCACACTGAAGCCTGGCCCTGTCCCACCATTGTAGACAGATACAAATATCAGTCACCAGACTGCTCAGCCCCCATACTGAGGCGATCACTACTCTGATGACTTAGAAAGGGGCTAAAGGAGTGGGCAGCATGGAGAGAGTGTAAGAAACAGGTGAGTTCTCTTCAGAGCCCCTGTTCATCTCTGACTCTCGAGTATACACACAGTGGGACCCAGAGATGACACGTGTGTACTGACTGATTTTGTATGTCAACTCCATACAAGCTGGAGTTATCACAGAGAAAACAGCCTTCCTTGAGGAAATGCCTCCATGAGAACCAGCTGTGAGGCATTTTCTCAATTAGTGATCAAGGGTGGGAGGGCCCCTTGTGGGTGGTGCCATCCCTGGGCTGGTAGTCCTGGGTTCTATAAGAAAGCAAGCTGAACAAGCCAGGGGAAGCAAGCCAGTAAGAGACATCCTTCCATGGCCTCTGTATCAGCTCCTGCTTCCTGACCTGCTTGAGTCCCAGCCCTGACTTCCTTTGGTGATGAACAGCAATGTGGAAGTGTAAGCTGAATAAACCCTTTCCTCCCCAACTTGCTTCTTGGTCATGGTGTTTGTGCAGGAATAGAAACCCTGACTGAGACAATGTGTAATGAGCACAGCCAGTGGATCAGGTCAAAGGTGTAGGTGGAATATTTCCTGTCAGTGAGTATGCGTGAGCTGAGAAGACTCCTCCAAGGTGAGACACACAGATGTTATAACAAGGGCTGAGGACGTTGCACGTTAAACAGATGTTATAACAAGGGCTGGTGATGTTGCACGTACAGATGTTATAACAAGGG
The DNA here is from genome assembly GCA_964023405.1 of Apodemus agrarius. Classification (NCBI taxonomy): domain Eukaryota; kingdom Metazoa; phylum Chordata; class Mammalia; order Rodentia; family Muridae; genus Apodemus; species Apodemus agrarius. The sequence goes on along the minus strand of OZ030018.1, from coordinate 5,753,442 downwards.
CTGAGGATGTTGCATGTTAGTAGGGTGATCGCCCTGCATGCTGGGAGCCCTGGGTTTGACTGGCACCATCTTACAAGCGGGCACAGTGATCTATACCTCCAGACCTAGCACTTAGGATGATCTGAAGCTCATGGTCACCCTTTGGCTGTGGAGGGAGATTGAAGGCAGCCTGTCCTCATGAGAATCCATGTTATAAAGTTATAGAGACTGGATTTTACCTGTATTCATTTATTTCATCTTTGTAGTTTTTTTCCCATGACCACATAGGATCTCATAAAATACCTCAAGCGAGCACGAACGGTCAACAGCTCATATTCTTCCTCGGGCAAGCCCGGCAATGGTCATTTTGTAACACTTGACAAGCACGTGCTGTCACCACGATATAACTAACTACAATCTGGTCTAAGGGCTCATCTCAGACATGGTGGTCAGAGTAGGTGACCATCAAGGCACACATCGGGAACAACATAGGGAAAGATCATATCAGAAAACTCCAGAACTCTGCTCAGATGGCCCACCCCTGCCAGAGACCAGAACCCCTGGATAACACAAAAACCAAAATTATCTCAGACAATCAAAAGGGAAAAAAAATCCCTTTCTGAGCCTTAGACATGTTTTGGACAGAGTAAGTTGTCAATAGATTCCGTGTCAGGAAATGGAATCTTACGGTCTTGGTTACTTTTCTTGTTGCTGTGATAAAACGGTGTGGCCCATTTGGAGGAAGACTTACTTTAATTCCCAGTTAAAGGTCCACTCTGTCACAGCATCGCAGCAGGGAAGTCAAGAGAGCAGGACGTTAAAGCCACACACATCCAAAACAGGGAACAGGTGGCTTTGGGCTCCCGCTCAACTCCCCTCCCATTTCAAAAGTCAGGATCCAGGCCCGGAACGGTGCTGCCCACCCTGGGCGTGCATTCTCAACTGAACTAATTTAATCACGCTAACCCCCTCACCACCACAGGCATGCCTAGCGGTCCGTCTCCCCGGTGAGTCCAGCTTGTCATTGTTAACTTGACAACCATCTCAAATACTTCCAAGGTCTGAGAAATACTAAATTGGTCAGTTTGCCTCTTGACAGGGGACATGTCCACAGACCTGCAAATCTTACCACACTACTGTTTTTCTTAGCAGTTTCCTGGCGCTGAAACCTCGGGACTGCTTATGTCTTATTGCTTGATTTGTTTACCAGGTGGGCGCTCACCTGGTTTCCAACTGACCCTTTGTTTCCCCGTCTGTGAATCTTCCATACCCCAGATAAAATTGTAGCCCTATCTGCCACTCTAGATTTACATGGCTCCTTACCCGTGGTGGGGCGTCTCTCCCACCCCAGTTCCAGTCTCTCCACCCTGTGTCTTTTTCTCTTTCAGCTCTTTTTCTCTTAGTTGGGTAGCCATGAAATTATCCCACAGAATCATCCGGAACAGGTCCTCACTCATCTCGACCCGTTCAGTTCCTTCCCCAGTTTCCTGATGACGGACATCTGCATCTCCACCCGCTGGTGATACAATACTTTTGACTAGTCTTCTGCATATATCTCCTTCTTATTTTTGCAATAATATTTGGGACAGATTCCAGCAAGGAGGTCTGCTGGGTTAAATGGCAAATCATTATGTAGCTTTTTAAAGTAATATAGTTTGGTTTACAGTTTTTGTACCTGTCTCTCTTATCTTTAACCCTTTGGCATAGGTCTCTCTCAGGAGAGATTTACATTGACAAGTAGAGACCGTTCTCGTTACGGGCTTTAGACAGTGTGTCCTGGGAGCTGTGTTCATTAGTGCATGTAAACTGACTGATTGGGCTACCAAGTTACCTCACAGGAGCTCAGTAATGCCATATTCCTGTTGTTCATAGTTGGCTATTTCAATTTCATCAAGACTGAAGACAGGGGCTGAGGGGGTAATCCAGGTGTTGAATGCTTGCCCCTCAAGCACACAGCCCTGAGTGTGCCCCATAAAGGCCTTGTTCCAAGCCAGGTATGGCTTGTAATCTCAGCACCGGGAAGTAAAGGGAAAAAGAGCCTTGTAGCTTACTGGCTACAGCCAGACTAACTGAATCAGGGGCTTCCAGACCACGGAGAGAGCCTGAAACCAACCAACCAACCAACCAACCAACCAACCAACCAACCAACCAAGGTAGGCAGCATCCCAGGGAGGCTACTGGAGGTTAATATCCAGCCTCCACATAGGCACACACTTACAAGTACTTCTATACATGTATACAGGTATCCACATAGGTAATGATCTGTCCATTCCATTTTCAATTTTTGGAGCCCAGAAACCTTTGCTCTAAGTGTTTTTTAAAGCCCTGGAATTAATTCTTTTCTCTGCTCCTGCTGGGACCTTGACTCCTACAAAGAGATCCATCATAGGGACAACCCTTGGAAACACAGGAAGGCTTTGGAGTCCAGGTCCCTGGGCACGGAGGCATGCCAAGTACCTGGTACAGTCGGACACGTCATGAATTCCAAAGGCTGGCCCTCCAAATATGGGAGCTTGGGCCCCCTAATCTAGGGCGTTGGTAACACGTTAAGGTTTCAAATTCCTGGAGGCTAATCACTCGCCCAAAGCTCCTTACCAGGTGAATGCGTCCTGAAAGGGGCTCACACACCTCAGATATACGATCGGCCCTCCTAACCATCAGCCTAGCACTTTCAAAGGCTTCAGAGGGGATGGTGGCTGTAGGGAAGAAAACTGGCACTTTGACCTCCCAGAGCCTGTGGGTCCTAGTGTGGGATCAGGTGACTCATTCAAAACCTTCCCAGGGGAATAAATACATTTAGCAGGTAAGCCAGAACAAAACAAAGTTCACTGGAACCAGACCAAGCTAGCTGGCCCAGGAGAGTTTAAAAGGAGATGGAGGATTTTTAAAGACGGAGGATACACACCTGCTTGGTACCTGTCATAGGAGATCCGCAAGATGTACCCGACATTTACAGGAAGGGTACAAACTAGTCAGCGTAGCATCTGAATAAAGGTTCACGAAGAAGAAAGGTCATTAGGAAAAGAGGAGTGAGGGGAGAGAGGGAGGGGCAGAGGGGGAGGAGATAGGATGGGGCCCTTCTGTCTGCTGAGTCATGGGGCCCTTTTGTCTGCTGAGTCATGGGGTCCTTTTGTCTGCTGAGTGTGTGTCAGTAGTATGTGAGAATGTAATAAGCAGAAATATACTTAAAATCGCCCATATTCCACCCCAATTAGTGTTGTTCTGAAGTACACCCATTCACTCTTTCTCTCATTCCTTAGGAAAAGAGAACTTTTCCATTCCCTCAGTACACCTCAGACACTCCTCTTTGAAGCAGATACATAATCCTCCTTCTGTGGCCTCAGAAGCTGCTCGGCTTACAGCAGTCCAACAATGATGCCTTCAACCCTAGTGGAGGAGAGCGTGAACAGAGCGCCAAGCTCTCTCTCCCGGATGGAATACTCAGTTCCCTTCCCCTCTGCCCAGGAGACCTGTGGCCCACGCTTATCTCTCAGTGTCCACACACCCAAGGCGGAAACCCGGAGGAGCGAGAAGCAAGAGATTCAGCTCGGGGCTCGAAAATATGCAAGATGATTTGTGAGCTCAGAGTTTCTGTTGAAACGGGGGCCAATTTGATTCTGGGAAAACTCAGCTTCCTGGTTTGAGGACAGGCTTAGAGAAAAGGCTTTCGAGTTTTACATATATCAAATGCCTCCAGACTCACCCAGCAGGATTTTCCTCACATGTCACAAATAGGAGTGCAGGAGAAATGTTCAGGCTAGGAACGCCTTATGAACCATAGAATGTAATAAGCAGAAATGCATAACAAAACAAAAATAAAAAACCTACAATTTCCCCCAATTAAGGTCGTTTTGAAGTATATCAATTCACTTATTTTCTCATTCCTCAAGAAAAGAGAACTTTTCCATTCCCATTAATAGTTAAATTACTTTTAGAAGTATGGGTGCCTTAGGTACTTTTGTATTAGAAAAACATACTCGGCCAGATTGTGCCTCAGTTACATTCTTTACAGCATAGCATAATGCCAGCCGCCTTTCAAAGTACAAAAACCAAACCAAACCAAACCAAACCAAACCAAAAACAAAAAAAACAAAAAAAACAAAAAAAACAAAAAAAACAAAAAAACAAAAAACCCAACTTCCTACATGTTACATGTCTTAAAGTTTCTTTATCAAAGAAAGATTGATAATGGAAGATTCTCTTTATCAAAGAAAGAGATGTAAACACTCTGCGAGCAGTTGCTCACTGGCATGGTTACTGTAAAGGGGGTAAGGGTTGGTTGTTGATTCTAGAGTGGTCGTCCTCAGTCCAGAAGAGCGTGAGATGGTGGAAACAGACACCAGGGCCTGAGGCTGCTGGGCTGGGAAGGAGTGCCTGCAGGCTGGGGAGGAGGGCCTACGGGTCAGGCCTAGGCTTCATCCAATCTGACATGCTCACATGGAAGTCCTGACGGACAGCGGGCTTCAGGCACCCCTGCCTCTGGGCATTGCTGGTCTGGTGAACGATGCCTTTCCTTTGTATGTCCACAGTTGATGGATTTGCTCACACAGACTCTTGCTTGGTCCCAAACAAATGTGAGGTCAGCCGGGAGGACCACTTCTGCATAACACATACAGACTGGGAAACTGAGGACGGAGGTATTCCAAGGGTCAGGCACACGCCATGAACGTCATCAGTGGAAAGCATGGGCTGGGCCAGGAGACGAGCTCTTACTTAAAAGCTTGTCTTTAAAACACACTCAGAAGCTGGGGAGATGGTTTTGTGGGCCAAGCTCTTGACATACAAGTGTCAACACCTGAGTTCCGATGCCCAGAACCCATGAGACAGCTAGGTGGGTGTGATGGCCCATCTGCAGGCACAGCACTTGGGAGGCAGAGGCAGGTTATCTCCAGAGCAAGCTGGCTCTGGATGCGATGAATGAGCAAGTTCAGTGAGAGATCCTGCCTCCTGCCTCAGTTTACCAGGGGTACTGAGAAAGACATCTGATATCAACCTCTGGCCTCCATGTGCACACACACACACACACACACACACACACACACACACACCCGAGCATACACACACATGCACCTGCATACATGAGTATATATACAGACATGTACACAACATGCAGACAAACATGTATAAGTAAAAAAATAAAAATAGTGAGTGAAAGGCTTTCAGAGGGCAAGTATGCTAAATATTAAGCATATATATCTTTAAGCACATATAAAGCATATATACATATACGTATATATACATGTTTATATATATATATATATATATATATATATATACATGTATATATATGTTATATAGTATATTCATTCTTGGTGAGAGAAGCTGCCACCCATGGGTCTGTAGAGTAGGGTGCTAAGTTTGGGGAATGAAGAAGCTATCTTCCATCAAGAGAGACAGGGTTGCCTGGTGGCCTATGTGTCCTGAGCTGAGGAACTGGGTGTGTAAACCTACAGAAGGATTTCCTTGAGACCGGATTGTGGGAACATCCTCCAGACAACTCGGAGGCAAGGGCAGTGCCACGTCCCTCACAAGCTTTCGCTGCCATGACTCTTTGGGATTGGCAGAGCTCTGTAGAAAGGCAACACTGTGATGGCTTGAGCGTCGGCTTTGGGTGGGTGGGGCTATCAGTGGCTTCTGCCCGAAGAAACTCCTGGGGTTTCAGGCAAATCATTGCGGAGGAGACCCAAAAGGAAGATATGCAAACATGACATGCAAATATATGTAAATATTTTTAATCATGAAAAAATAAGGGATGGGTATTGAAATCTCACCTGTATATCCACAGCTCATAAGGTGCACGCCTTGCTTGGCTTCACTTGGCCGTGAAACAGTCTTTTGACCAATTTGTGGAGGTTTGATGGCTGAGCAGATGCATGCTGGGTATTTATATTTCCTTTTTATTTTTCATTTTTGATGATGAAAAGCAGAAGCTACCATCTATGCAGAACATAGTGCTTTTGCTTTGCTCCCCAAGAAGAAATGTCAGTCATGCAAACAATGAGTGTTTCAGGGGTGAGGGATTCTCCTCCACAACATTAATCCCTCCAGTCACGGCTCCAGGGTTCCTGACAGAATCTAAGCTGTTCCTGTGGGAGACATTGTAAGGGTGGCTGGGCTTCCTCTAACACAGCTCTTATGCTTTAATCTAGCGAGTGATTGTAGGGCCTGTCTATGGATCTCAGGGTTTCACAGCATACACTGGCCTCTGCTCACTAGGATCCAGTGTGTCAGGCCAACCAAAACCCGTGTCTAGACCCTGTCAAGTGTCCCTCGGCTGAGGCCATTTCTCAGGAAGTCACGGATCTGCCTCATCAGGTTAGCACCCACCTAGGTTCCAGAGTTCCTCAGGCAGACAAGGGCAGAGCAGAAATGAGGTAAGGAGACTTAGAGGGCACTGGAGTTCTTTAAACAGGTAGGGAGAAAATACAGGAAACTGACTTCAGGAAAATATAGTAAGCAAAACAGTCACCGGGGGAGGTAGAAGGTTAAATTTCAGGGTTGCGACATTTCCAGAAGAGTTGTCATTCTTGGCTCTGGTGTCAAAAGTGAAGGGAGAGAAGGAAGCTTCAACCCCAGTCTCAGGACCCAGCGCTGCACGAGGCGCTACCGTTTCAGTTCCCGCGTCTCCCGGGGTTGCCGCTTATATGGATTTAAGGCCAGTGATACCTCTCTGTTTCCTCTCCAGATTGCAGGTTATCTTTCCAGAAGAACTATCAGGAAATGATCTATAATAAAGTTGTGGAGGAGGGGTTCTCCGTCCCGCCCTCTTCATCTTTCAAATCTCTCAAGAACATTGGTTCAAAATTAGATCTGTTTTGAGAGGAGTCCAAGATCTCAAACACCTCAAGGAACACAGAGAGCACATTACCATCTAGTGTGTTTTCTGGTGTGTCTCTGTGTAGTTCACACTCTGAAGCAGAACTTGAGTGTGCCTGGGCTGTTCTTGCAGTCATGCTGTTGAGATGACAAGCATCCTTTCCAGAACCGTCACTGGGTAAACAACAAAGGGTCACCCTCGTCCGGGGTGACTTTCCTAGCACTTATTACACACTGCTGTCAGGACTCGATAGCAGTGTTGTCTGAGACAACATTAGGAAGGTCGCAGTGCTAACAATAGCTAACGCTAGGCAAAGTACCGATAAGTTATCAGCCGCTCACAATGGCAGAGATCCTATGGGGAGCACTGCTGTCCCGGAGGGAGGATGGATTAAGATCACAGAGCTTCCACGATAGAGAAGGAACTCAGTTCAGGCAAGCTGACCAGAGAATCTACCCATTTTTGCCACGGTTATCATTTAAATTTGTTCTGTATATATTTTTTTTTAAAGATGATATTGCAGAATTCATTCAGAACTTCCTGAGTAGCCAGCCTCACAACCCCTGCTTCCTAGTTTAAGCCTGTTCTGTGCTGCTATTCACTACGGCCTGCTGGTGCTGGGGACGAGCAAAGCACACGAGGTAAACATTCCAGCGCTGAGCCAAACGCCCCCATCGAGCAAAACGAAGCAGAGAGAAGTGATCGTGGAGCCATTGGTGGGAGAGGAAAACTTGGAAGAGATCACAAGGGTGGACTTTAGCTTAGCCATGAGCAAATCCACCGCTGAATGTTACAGGTGCTGTGAGAGGGAAAGGTGGTGTGTGTGTGTGTGTGTGTGTGTGTGTGTGTGTGTGAGTGTGTGTGTCTGTGTGAGTGTGTGGATATATGTTTGTGTGTGTATGTGTCAATATGTGAGTGTATAAGTATGCATGCGAGTATGTGTATTTGTGTGTTTGTGTGTGAGAGTGTATGTGTATTTGTGTGCGAGTGTGTGTATGTCAGTGTGTGTATGTGTGAATAAGTATGCATGTGAGTATGTGTGTGTGTTTGTGTGTGTATGTGTGTTTGTTATGTGACTGTATGTATGTATGTTTGTGTGTGTGTGTGTGCGCGCGCGCGCGAGTGTATGTGAGTATGTGTGTTTGTGCCTGTGAGTGTGTGTATGAGAGAGAGAGAGAGAGTTGTCTCTATGTCTATAACATTTTCTTTGTAACTCCAGAGTTCTGCAGTCTTGTGATTACTTATCCTATATGGCAGGGGCACTATGATGACTAAGAACTTTGCCCCATGTCACCATCCTGAACGCCGCCACCTCTGCTTAATGATTCCCAGAATTCAAATAGTTAATCCCAGGATGGCGACTTTGTTAACAGTGTGCATATCAGTGGCTTCCGAGTGATTCACATGACCTTAATGGCTTTTTTTGGAGGTGGTTCTTTAGCGGTTCCTTATAGGACTTGTCCCTTGCTAATAATTAACACTTCTGCCGAGGCAGTCGCCAAAGTTAATAGCTAAGGATTCTTTTGGCTGGCAAGTCTCATGCCTTATCTTGTCCTCTGCATTGTTGTTGGAGGACAGTTGTTTTAAAACAAGTTCAGATTGGTGCATAGGAACACATGAATCTGAAGATATGTGTGTATTTATTTATTCAACCCATTTCTATCAAGATCCTAATATGTGCCTAGTTCTGCTCTAGGTAATGATATCGTCACGGAGACAGTATCATTGTGGGGGAAAGAGGCTAGATGTAATAATAACTAGAATTTACTGTATGTCAGAAGAGGGTGACTGCTAAGGGGGATGTAAGGTGGAGAGGATTCTGGGGTGGAGGGGTCAGCTGCACCCCTTAGAGAAACCAGTGGTAACAAAACCAAAGCCCACAGTTTGTGCATGTGGGGCCAACCACACCAACAAAATGTGCTTCATTAACCTCACCTTTCTACAAGGGCACGACCAGCACTGACTAACCCAGCTGTGCCTCCGCCCATGCCGGCTCCACAGACAACCCAGTTCCTGGAGGTGTCAGCCCTCGGATTAGCAGGACACGTGGGCCCGGGTGCTTGAGTTAAAGGTTATTAAATATTACCACGTGGGTATGGACCCTCACTCCGTGGGTTTGTGAAAGCCTCAGAAAACACTGGCTTGGGATTAAGAAGCTTCACACGTACCGAGGCTCACACCTTTCAAAATAGTGCCACATACGGAGCTACAGTTCTTCAGTGGTTCATATCCACAATACCTATGTACACTGAGAAATCCCCAACAGCTTCAAACTCTGCGAGTTTTTGGGAGGGCACTCAACACTGAAGCAAACCAGTTTGAGTGAAATTCATCTGAGGGTCAACTTAAACTGTGTGTGTGTGTGTGTGTGTATGTTTCAGAAGTTGTGTTTAGTTTTTAAATTTATTTGGTTTTGGGTGTGTGCATATGCATGTGTGTTCTATGTGTATGTGATGCACGTTTGTATTGTAATGTATATGTATGTGTGGTATGTGTATGTGATGTGTGTTGTAATGTTTATGCATGTGTGTGCTATATGTATGTGATGCATGTGATGTGTATGTGTTGTAATGTTTACACATTGTCCTGCTCCATCACTCCCACCGTATTCCCTTGGGACAGGGTCTCATGAACCTGAAGCTGGATAGGTGGCCAGCAACCAACCCCAGAAACTCTTCACTCTCTGTCTCCACAGTGCCGGGCTTTCATATGCGAGTACGGCCATCACACCTGCCTTTTTAGGTGGTGTTGGGGGTTCAAACTCAGGTCCTCCTGCTTGCACAGAATCTACTCTTACCTGTTGAGATATCTCCCCTGGTTTTTACACTCCTTGCATAATGTGCTATTTGTCTGTGACGCCGAGGAACTATCTCCATATAAGGGTCACAGGGCAGTGGGCCATGCGTGTCAAGCAATATGTGACGTGAGACGCCGGGCTCCCATTGTTGTAGGAATTCCGTTTTCCGCGGCATGTCTGCTCTTGAATATTTACGTAAAGGAACACGGACAGGTACCGTCTGCTGCTAGGACCTCACCTTTGTTTTCCTCATAGAGAGTGGTAGATGCTTTCTCTCTCTGGCGAATGCATCGGGATTCCTTCATCGGGAGCCACATAGGCTCTACCCGATATGTCTGTCTATCTTACCCGTGTGGTGATGCGCTTTGGGTGTTTGTGGTGCCTCAAAGCTATGGCTTCGGTCCTGTTCTTTCTAGGAAGAGTTCAGCCTCAGAGAAATGTACTGTGGATATGGGTGTCCATCTGTCCTGTTGTCTCGGTTTCGTCTTCCCTGAGTGATTAATAAGTGCAGGAAATTATTGCTCACAGTTTTGGGGGCTTGGAACGGCAGTAGCGAAGTGTTAGCATCTCAGAAGTGCTTTCTTGATGCAGTGACCCGTGGTAGATGGGAGCTTCATATATAGGAAGGAAAGTGCACACACAGAGTTAGTTTAGATCTACCTTCCTCTTGTCAAAGCCACTGATGGCACCAGGACGTCTCTCACCTCACAGGCATCTAACTATAAATACTCCCCAAAGTCCACCTGTAATTAACATTAAATGTGAACTTCAAGATTAAGTTTTCAACTCATGGACTTTTGAGGGACACGTTGAAACCACAGCTTTGCTTCTCTATCCATCAGTGAGAGGCAGTGGGGATCCAAGGGAAGAATTCGGGTGAAGGGTGCAGCATTTCAAGGTGCACCCCTCGCTTGTTAAGATAACAGCATCCTCTGTGGGTGTGCTAACACCAGTGAGAGCCCGACGGCGAACTCAGTAAGAGAGAAGTCAACCTGAAGTCCCCGCTGCTCCAGCATGCTCCGGCCACACCTTCCTGGGTGCTTGCTTGCTCGGCATCCACGGGCGTCTTGGGTTCATCTCCAATGTTTCATCATGACTTGTCGAGGGAGGTGATGTAATCTCAGCAAAGGCAGGAGGGTCAAAGTTCAAGGTCATCCTCCTCTATATAGTGTGAGACCCTGCCTCAAACAAAACAAAACAAAACAAAACAAAACAAAACAAAAAAACTAACTTTTATTATGTTGAGATTTTATCCCACTATGAAAAAATTTCAAGGCTTTTATTGTGAAAGGATGCTGAATGCTATCACGTGCCTTGCCTTGTCTGTATCTGCTGAGAACACATTATTTTTCAAAAGTAACAGATTTATTTTTAATCATCTGTATGTATGTTAGTGTGCAGGGGTTTGTGCATGTGAGTGCAGGTGCCATTTTGAAGCCAGAAGAGGGTGTTGGAACCCCTGGGACTGGAGGAAGTTGTGAGCTATGTGATGTGGGTACTGGGAATCACACTCAGTTCCTTCGGGAGAGCAGTACACGCTCTTAATCTCAGAACCGTTTCTCCAGCCCGGTTTTTAAAAACGTACCCATTCTGCTGCTATGATGCATTGCATCTGTAGATTTGCATGTGTTGACTCACCATTGCAACCTCCAACTTGATAGTGGTGAATCATCTTTTTGATATGCGGTTGTATTAAAATCCTTGGTGTTTTGTTAATACTGTTTGCATCTATATTCATCAGGAATATTGGTCTAGAGTTGGTGTGTCATTTAATAAGGGGGGAATGCTGGCCTCACCGAGCAAGCTTGGGGTGGGGGGTCCCCTCCCTTTCAATTCAATGGAATAGTTTTGAGAAGAATTGATGTTTGATCTTTCATAGCACAGCTTCCTTCTCTGTAAGAAATTTCTTCTTCTTCTTCTTCTTCTTCTTCTTTTTCTTCTTCTTCTTCTTCTTCTTCTTCTTCTTCTTCTTCTTCTTCTCCTCCTCCTCCTCCTCCTCCTCCTCCTCCTCCTCCTCCTCCTTCTCCATTTTTTTTTTTTCTGAGACAGGGTTTCTCTGTATAGCCCTGGCTGTCCTGGAACTCGCTCTGTAGACCAGGCTGGCCTCGAACTCAGAAATCTGTCAGCCTCTGCCTCCCAGAGTGCTGGGATTACAGGTGTGCTGCGCCACCACCGCCTGTGCCCATGATCGTAGGGGACTCCTGGCCCAATTAATTCTATGACTCTCCCTTCTTTCCCATCCGGAATTTTCTTTCCCCACCTTCAACCCCTAAACCCCTTACCACAAAATTGAGACCCAAGCATTGGACTCGAGTTAGAAAATCCGAGTCCGAGGATGTACAGATTCTTAGCGTCCTCAGGGGCTGGGAAAGTGAAAGGTAGCCTCTGATACGCCTCCCACTCCATCCCGAAGCTCACCCAGCTACTGTTCCATCCTTAGGCTACTGGAACCCACAGAAGTGGGAAGGCAGCAGTTCCTCCCTTTGGGGTTTATGCCTTTTCTGTGGAACCAGAGGCAGGGACCGGTCTATTCCACTCAGTACCAGAGGAGTTTGTCCCGTCACCTCCATGGTGAAGTGAGGTAAGGTGGGAATTCGATACTGAAGTATGTGACCATGATTTAAAATGGCTCTGAAACTTGAAGCTGTTCCAGAAAACGCTAAAGTGGCCAGTAAAATCAGTCTTTTCATTAAAATCCACAAAAGCCGCAGAAAGGCTCTCATTGGCTAGGTTCCCAGGCCACCCACACTGGCTGGGAGGTGGGGAAGATAAACCCCGCCCAAGCCCCAAGACGGGGAGAGTGGCCTCTGAGGATTTCTGGTCAACCCTTGAGATCGGACTGAACCAGCCCATCTCTTCGAAAGAGTTCAAGAGGCAAGCTGAGTTCTTTAGCCCCACACCCTGGCCTGCACGGAAGGATTGGGGTTCGGGTGCGAATTTAGGAAAAACCCGAACGCTTGAGGAAGAGCCCAAAGGCCTTAAGCCAGAGAAAAGGGACAGAGTCTTGGGGCTCTTTGGATTTCGCATCAAGCGAAACCTTCGCTTCTAGAGCCGCGAGTGGGGTGTCCTCTCGGAGGGGGCACGGCAGCCCCTGCCCCTCACCCCTGAGCAGCGTTGAGGAAGGGTGTTTTACCATGGCAGAGGCAACGGAACCCAAGGAGGTCGCTCCAGGTTCCCAGGGGCAACCCGAAGGTGCGACGATCGAGGGACCAGGCGAGCCAGGAGCTGCGGACCTGGAGGGGCGGGAAGCGAGCGAGGGAGCTGCCGAGGCACCCAGGGACCCGGAGGCGGGCGCAGAGGCCACGGCCTCGGCCTCGGGGGAGGAGGAAGGAGGCTGTGGGCAGGACGGGGGAGCCGGGGGAGCGCAGGCGCGGGACCCGCACACTGGCCCCGGGACAGAGACTCCGGGCGCCAGCGGAGCTCCGGGTGAAGCGGAGGCTGCAGAGCGCGACCCCGAGGGCGCCAGGAGCCCGCAGGGAGCGGAGGAGGCGCCAAGCGCCCAGCAGGTGCAGGGGACGAGCTCGGGGCCAGACGCTCAGGGTGAGGCCCCCGAGGTCCCTGGGGACGCTCGCCGGGAGCCAGAGGACCCCTCGGCTTCCGAGGCTGGGGGAGAGGTAGAATCCGCTCAGGAAGCGCAGGGAGGCAGCGCGCCAGGGTTGCAGATCAACCCAGAAGTCCAGAGACCTGCAGGGGACAACATGGACACAGAGGCACCCGCAGGAGGGCCACTCGGGTCAGAGGGCGAGCCCCGGGATGGAGGGGAAAGCAGCCCTCAGCCCCAGGATGAGGCGGCTGAGATTGCAGCCGCGGAGATCGGAGGGCGCGAGCCCGGGGAGCTGGCAGACGCCCCGGGGGAAGGGGGGACCCCGGGGAAAGACGGGTCCGAGGAAGCAGCTCCGGAGGAGGCGAGGGTAGACGCTGGCGAGAATGGGGACCAGGGCAGGCTCCAGGAGGAGACCGGGGAGGAAGAAGCGAGGCCAGAACCCGAGCTGAAGGAACCCTGCGAGGAGGTGATCCAAGAGAAGCCCCCCGACGGCAGCGTTGATGGAGAGGAGGCCAAATCCACGGGGCACGAGGGGTCCCAGGACGAGCTCAGTAACCACCTAGCTGAGGAGCCCAGCGCCCAGGGCGGAGAAGAGCTGCGGCGAGTGAACGGCGGCAGGGAGAACGGCCCAGCATCGGAGGAGGGGGACCCGGGGCAGGAGCACGACATCACCCTCTTCGTCAAGGTAAATCTCGCTCCCCAGGGCCTAGGACTGCCCGGTCGGTCGTTTTAGGTCTAGGTGAACACAGACCCGAAACCGTGCTCAAGCGCTTGCTTCCATCAGCCAGAAGGAACAGTTAGGATTTCGGGAGAGTTAGAGCTATGGATGCGGGTTTAGTGGTTTGCCTAGCACTGGGCGGTACCATCCCCAGCATCACAAGAGTCCGGAGCATGCACTAGCAGTATAAGGTCTGGAAGTCAGGAGTGTGTATGGGAGTGGGGTGGGGTGGGGAGCCGTTGCTGGTGACACTCTACTATCCCTTGTCCTGAACATCCTAACTGGCCCTTCTAGTCCCAAGAATTAGGAGGAAAAAAAATTACCCGCTTTATTGGTCTTCAAAAGATTTCTACCAAAGAAGGCTTTAATCCTTGAAGTGAAAAAAAAATGTGAACAGGTAGGTTCAACGTGAGAATTCCCAGACTTAACTCCCAGAGGCCCAGAGCTGCCCGGCATTTTAAGCTGCAAATAAGACACATCGTTTTGGCAGAGCAGATACTGTACATTTAGGGGACACTGGGAAGTCTCCTCTATGTTGTCCTGTTATTGCCCGTTGTAAGGGTTACTTTGGCAGGCTTCAGGCTGCTGGAGACCTGAATGTTATTTGTCTGCGTAATCTGTTTCTGGTTTTCCTTGAGTCAGGAAGAAAGCCATGATTTCAGTTTTGAAAGAGTCTGTAGACACATGAGGAGGAAGTTTTGAGTGTAAACAGGAATTTTTACAAGGCTTCCAAAAAGAAAATGTGGACAAGGTCCAGCAGTGGCTCACACCAAGAGCTTTGTTAAAAAGAAAAAAAGTTCTTCCTGGTCAGACCCCCAGGAAGCTAGAGATAATCAGATGAAGAATGTGTGGCGTGCTGAATGAACCCCTAATCCTTCAGAAATACCTTCAAGTCTATCGGAGGTCTAAACCCCCTTGGCTGAGATTTTAATAAGTAAAAAGAAAAACGTTCCCAGGAGATTAACATCGGGATTAAACCAAGTGTCTGGATGGCTGGGATCTGCCCCTGTTTCTAAACCATGAGACTGCTCCCCATGGCCCCAGGAGAGGGTGAAGATGGTGGAGTCTGACACGTTGGCATAGCCCTTCTGTGGGGACTGGGGTGCAGGAGCAGGGTGGCTCCAGTCTGTTCCCTTAGGGGGGCATTTTGTGTTGTTCTGATCACATGGCTGTGTGATTCCTGCCAACCGGTGGAGGCTGCGGTTATGTAGTGAACTGCTCCTTTCTGACTGGTGCCTCTGCATCACGGCCTGACCCCCACTACTCTGTGGGTAGCTCACATTTGAGTAGAACATACTCCCAGGGTTGCAAGTAAATCCAACCTCCTGGCCCAGGCACAAGTCCTCCAGGACGCAATTCTTGCTGCTTCTTTCTGGCCTTCCCTTAGCATTGTGGTGTCTCCATGTCACCAATGGCACTGCAGTGGCAGTTGTAGGAAGGTACTGTGTACCAGGAGAGAACCGCATTCCTGATCCTCCTAGCCTTGAAAATGTGCACCCACGTCACCCTCTGCCCTGAGTAGAGCCCCTCCCCCCACTGCCCTAACAGTGCCTCCACTTGTCAGCAGCATGCAGAAGTCCCTGGGGATTTCACCTGTGTTTGCCTCTTCCCTGGCAGATTAAATGTATCCTTAGGGTCCCAGTACAGACTCCAGGTGTGGAAACAATGAGGCTTGGAATGAGACAAATCCTGACTTGGTCACTTTCTTGATACTAGTTGGTTCCTTTCACAACAACATGGCTCCTTCCCCTAGAGGTTATTATGAAGTCTCGGAATAGGTCATGTTAAGTCCCTGGAGTTGTGCCTGGCTCAGCATTATCAGTGTCAGGGGATGTTCCCCTGCCTCTGCTCTCTCCCCCCAGCTTCTTTGATGTGGTACAAGGAGTTCCCCCTCATTCTACTCCTGCCATTTTTAAGGGCACCTCCCTCTAGGTATTGAACTATCATCCTCTTTCTCTGGGGATGAGAATGTTATGGACAATCAAGCAACTATCATTGTGGCTATTGTTCCAGGGTGGTTGTTTAGGGCAAAGGTCAGGGTCGCCAGGAGGGGAGCTTGCGCACAGTGGGTGTACATGGGACATGGGCTGGCTGAGTCTTGACTCCCTTCTCGTCCCTTCTTTAAGAAAACAAGCAGATCTCCCAACAGCGAGGAGGTAGGGTAGCTTCTTAGGGTCATTTAAGACCTGCCTCACTTTGATAAAGTTCTTGGTTTCTGCTGATCCTACTAATCTGCCTCTCTGAAAAACAAAGGAGAAACAATGAAACCCAAAGCAATAAAGAAGCAAAAAGAAAACAAAAAAGCCTTTGTACCATCCTGTCTTCTAGAGTTGTAACACTGTATTGGTAAACCCTACAGTTAGGTCAGAGTTACATTTTGTTTCCAGTTCAGTCTCGGGCTCTTCCAGGGTGTCCTTGCAGGTAGACTTTGTGGTCGGCAGTGACACTGACAGCTTTGTCGCTGAGTTCAGGCACATGCTCACGGTGGCTTTCCTGGGACCCAGATGACCTGTGACGCCTCATGAAGTCGCTCTTCTAAGCACTGCAGTCTGCCCGCCTGCATTCCGCCCACCCACCTTGACTGCTTCTCTTATTTTGTTTAGATGTATTTATTTCATGTATATGAGTACACTGTTAGTCATCAGACACACCAGAAGAGGGCATCAGATCCCATTACAGACTGATGTGAGCCACCATGTGGTTGCTGGGAATTGAACTCAGGACCTCTGGAAGAGCAGTCAGTGCTCTTAACCGCTTAGCCATCTCTCCAGCCTCCTGCTTTTCTTATTTTTAACAAAGAAATAAATTAGTTGCAATATTTTATATACTATTACATATGCATGTATTTAATCATTACTTATTATAATATGCACTAGAAAGATGGCTACCTAATGATATGGACTAATAACATCATTATTAAGTCATTACTAAGTCAGCTTATGATTCTGGTCATCTGGTAGACCGCACTGCTCATCATTATGAGAGTTACATTACTAACCTGTCATTTGTTTTGTTCAGTGAATATACAAGGATGTGCTTTTGTAAAGGAGCTATAGCTAGATGTAGCAGCAATCCAAGAAAGGCTTGGACTGCTTGGGTTTTGTGTACCAAATTAATGGCTAATCATTAATTATCATTATTTTTCTTCCCTCAAAGAAATATTAACTAGATCACCAGACTATAGGGTGATCCCCAAATATATATAGTAAGAGAGAGAGATGGTCTTCTTCTCCACTCAGGGCTAGAAAAGGTAACTTCACACTACACGGTGGGGGCTGGGGTTGGGAAAAAGATCAACACACTAAATACCCACAGAGGTTTAGTCACCAGGGAAGTCTGGCTCAGAACATTGTTTCTTCAAATCCAGCCTGTGTTCTCAGAGGCAAGGTTAGGACTGTGGGAGCCTGGGATATAGCTTTTATGACAAAATTTATATGACTTAAAAAATCCTCCACCTGACCAGTGAGTGGCCCTTGGCTGGAGCTTAAGGATTTTAATTTGTAACAGCTCACATTTGACTAGAACATAAGGTACGATTGAGTCTGTGAGCTTGCATGGGCCATCAGATCCGGATTTTTTTTTTTTAAGTGAAACAAATCCAGGGGAATAAAATAAAGCCCAAGAAAGACATGGCTTTTGTCTATGTCATCAGATGTGCCAAAAATAAATATGTTAATTAGAAAGCTGTCAAGCATGGCCACACTACACAGCTGGACAGGATCATGCCAGGACCTGCTTCTTAGAGATTACTGGTCGACCAGTAGGCTGTTGCTCCCTGTGACCGTTCTGCCTGGAGGGAACATGTTGAGACCTGTTCTGTGGAGCTCAGTCTCTAGGGAACGTCTTAGGGAGATGTTATTTTCCCAACAGTGCGAGTACTACGTGTTCTGAAGGGACGTGAACAGGTATGCACTGTACAACTTCAGTCCTCCCCTGAAAACAATGCTTTTCACTGTTTGTTTCAGGATTATCTTATAAAACTGGATTGAAAATGATATATATGAAATCAGCACGGCGTTATTTAGCAGAGTGATAAGGAGGATGTGCGATTTTGCTCTCCTCCTGCAACTAGACACAGCGCGCGTAAGCACACTGTGGTGGGGTGGAGGACACGGGTGGCCGCACCCTCACAAATCGGAGTGAGATGGGGGTCTACTTGTTTACACCCTTAAACCTGGGCCTGCAGTAGGCTCACCCTCTCATCCCCTCCCCATTCAGTCTCTGCTTTCAGTGATGACAGGTGAGTGCTCAGGTTGATGGCTGATGGTTTCGACGTGATTAATAGTGAGAAGCAAGTTCTACGCACACTCCTAGGTCCCCAAGATTCCAGTCCAGCATCCCTTGGAAGATGAATACAGCTTGAGTCCTCCCTGAGGACATCTCAGCATTAGGGCTATGGAAGCTGCGACTTGAGGTTCAGGCATATGTTCTTCTGCACCACCACCCCCCCCCCTTTCCCTTTGTCAGGGAAAGATGGCCTCTCCTGCCTGCATCAGACCTTCCCCAGAGGGACCTGGCACCCGCCAGCAGCCTTCCCTTCAGGCCTGTTCCTTAGTCCTTTTTACCCGGAAGTGGATTTCCCTTTGGCTAGAGCTGGCCAATGCCGCCCCCACCAGCAGCCCTTTCCCAGGCACAGGCCAGTGAGACAGGAAGCTGGTTTAGTATCTGTACATCTGAAACCCAAGACTAGCCTATTCACTTCTACTTGGGTGAAAATATCAGCAGAAGAAACTCGTTTAAGAGGCGCGAGAAGACGACAAATTAAGGCCTTGGCACCCATAAAGGCTTTCCCAGCTCGCTATGATTGTCCCCGTGGTGTTGGTTACAGTTGCTCTTATTTAGTGACATCACAATTGAGTCGTCGTGACAGAAACTGTAGACCTCAAAGCCTAAAATATCTACTTTGGGTTCTTTAAGGTTTCCTGACCTCTAGGGACAGCGACTCTGGGTCAGCGCCTGAGGTGGAGGGGCTGCCGTCTGCACAAAGCGAGGGTGTGGCTAGAAGGAGACAAGGGAACAGACTGCACAATAAAGGAGCCCGGCTCTACCAGAGTGAGCAGGAGACCTCCGACACTGGTGTCTTCTGTAGCGTTAGACATTCCCTTTCTCTACAACGTCCATCATTTTGATTTCAATAAGATCAAAATAAAATATAGATTAAATATGTCCATATAAAGTTTAGAACAGTAAGTGTATGTGGCTCTTTCGTGAAATATGCTCTGCCTTTGCTTTGAAAAGATAAAAATCCGTGTAAGAAAAGGGGAACATAAGATATATAATACAATGAAAAGCAAGTCTTTCTCCTTTTTTTTTTTTTTTTTTTTGGTTTTTCGAGACAGAGTTTCTCTGTGTAGCTCTGGCTGTCCTGGAACTCACTCTGTAGACCAGGCTGACCTCGAACTCAGAGATCCACCTGCCTCTGCCTCCCAAGTGCTGGGATTAAAGGCGTGCGCCATCACCGCCTGGCTGTCTTTCTCCTCTGAGAATGAGCTTTCCAGATTTTCTCCCTAGAGATAAATATTAAAGATCATGCCAGAGACATCTGTGCATATCGAACTTGCAGGCAAATCCCCTCCTTGTATTTGTTAATAGTTGCTTTGAAGAAGAATCCATCACTTAGGATCTTTATGCTTCAAGCATTATTGTCCAGGGTTACTTGGGCACGGGGATTGTTGGAGCAGCTGTCATGGGCTGTAGTCTGGATGCTGGCTGGAGATGAAGGATTGATGAAGGCAAAGAACCTCCTTCCAAGATGGCTGACTCACTTGCTCCTTGGTGGGAGGTGCAGCTCCTCACCGTGTGGGACTTGGTTAAGCCATTTTAGCGTCTTCCGGCCTGGCATGTGGGGGTGTCCAGAATAGGAATCCAAGGAAAAGCAAAGGAAAAGCCATAATGCCTTTATGGTTTCCCCTCAAAAGTCCCAGGCGTTGTGATGAGGCTGTGGCTCAGTTATCAGCTCGTTTGCCTGGCAGGCCTAACATTGGGTGTGGTGACACATGCTTGTAATCCCAACGCTTGGGAGGCAGATGCAGAGAACAGAAGTTCAAGAGCATCCTCTATTACATACCAAATTCCAGAGTAGTGGGTGATACTCAGGAGCCGACTCAGAACACAAAGGTGTGAAGTCTGTGTTACTCCACTCGTCCGACTAGAGTCACCAACCTCATCCTTCAAAGAGAGTGGTGCTGGCATCCCTTTCTGAAGGGGAAGCCAAGATACTTGCAGATGCACATTACAAAAGTCAACCTCAGCTTTATCGTCTCTTACAAAAGCCAGCGCACAGGAAACACATTGCTCATATGTTAGCATTTTCTTAGAAATCATCTTTTGTGCTTGTTGAAGATGTCCCAGTGTTCTGGTGATGGGGGACTGTGTCATCAGTCCCCATGCATGGATGTGCAGGTGCTTTCCTTTTCTGATACGCCAATCAGAGCTGAGTACTCAACACCCCTGTAGGCATGCAGCAGTACTGGAGGAGCGGCACTGCCAGGAGAAAAGGGACACATGCGTAGATCCTTTATGGATTTTCCTCCTCACAGATGTGCTAAGTAGAGTTCTCTTGATGTCCTGTGGGCCCTCCACTACTCCACGTTCCCCATGGCCTTCCCCAACTCAGGTTCTGACATATCAAACACTCTGAAAGGTGGAAAATAGCGGCATTGTTATCTAATTCGCCTTTCTGTTTCCGGTGCCGACGAGGGGGCTTATCTGTCTAAAATCCCGTGCCTCCAGTGTCAGTGGCTGGTTGTGTAGGTCCTTTGTCTGATTTTTGTCTTATTCTTTCTGAGTTTTTGTTCTAAAGGAATCAGACCTTTGCCTTCTGGGGATGTGTTGGCTCTGCTGCTGGGGTGACTTACTCTTTTGGTAATTTCTTGTCCTTTGTGCTTGGGAACCAGTGTAGGCTGGTTGTACTCTGGTCTCTCACTTCATTTGTTGCAATCTTGAAGTGCTCTCTGGTCTGTTGTATTTGTAACTTCTTAAATGTTTAGGGAGTGCCTTCCCGCTCTCCCCTGCACTTGACAAGTGGAGGGGGGTGGGATTGTGGGGGAGAGACCTGGCTGGAGCCATCTTGCTAAGTGCTTTGCTC
>OZ030018.1:4372500-4512500 GCA_964023405.1 Apodemus agrarius | reverse complement strand
GCAGGTCCTCCTTGTGCTGGGGTTACAGGTGGCTGTGAGCCACATGACGTGGATGCTGTAACCAGACTCCGTAAGAGCAGCAAGAGCTTGCCCCACAGGAGCGGCAAGCACCCTGAACCACAAGCCATCTCCCCAGCCCCTCTTCTTATCATAGCTCAGGCTGGCTTTGAACTCAGCATATAGCTAAAGTTAGCCTTGAACTCCAGAAGCTTCTGCCTCCTCTCCCAAGTGCTGGGACTGCTGGTATTTATCACTACATCTGGCTGTTTTTCCTAATTGAGATAAAATACATTTGGTCCACTTTAAAATATGCAGTACATGGCTTTTTTAGTACATTTTACAGTGTCTTGCCGCCATGGAATTTCTCATTCTAGAAAAATGTCATTTTCCAGAGGGGAGCTGCCACGAACCGCCTCTCCACCAGCATGCTTTATTCTGCTGTCTCCCTAGGGCCCTTGTACATGAATCAAATTATGCAGTGTTCAGTCTTGAGTGCCTGGCTTTTTCAGGAAGCCTAACATCCAGGAAGCTAGCCCATGTATTGATAGATTGTTGCCACATGTATCCGGTCTTCTGGTCTTACAAGGCTAAAGCTAGTCTGTCTTTCCACAGGTATTTTGGCTCTTGTGAGTAGTGATAGTGTGCTTATTTCTGTATTTGCTTTGTTGTTTCCTTTTTTTTTTTTTTTTTTTTTTTTTTTTGAGACAGGGTTTCTCTGTGTAGCCCTTGCTGTACTGGAACTCACTCTATAGACCAGGCTGGCCTCCGCCTCCCATGTGCTGGGATTAAAGGCATGCACCACTACCGCCCAGCCTGTTGTTTTCTTTTTTACAGTCATGCATCTGTGTGGGTGAGCCTGTGCCACTGTGTGTGTGGTGGGGAGGGGTGTCAGTGTAGGTCAGTGGACAACTCATAAGAGTCAGTTACCTTCTTTACCACGTGGGTCCTGTGTGTTGAACTCAGGTCATCAGGCTTAGTGGAAAGCTCTGGTTGACTCAAGGACTGCCAGACTGTTACCAGACTGTCTCACTGCTCACGGCTCCCCTCCATACACCAGGACTCCAGCTTCTCCTCATCCTTAGGATACTGGCCTTCATGGTTTTTATAATAGCCCTCCTGCTGTGTATGAAATTATAACTCATTGTGGCTTAGGGACATTTATTTGTTTGTTTGTGTGCCCGCATGTGCATGCACGGAGCCGTATGCATGCCACAGGACACATATGGAGGTCAGAGGGCAAGCTGAAGGAATGGTTTCTTCCTTTTACCATGTGAGTCCTAAGGACATCTCAGAGTCAGGAACCTTTATTGATTGAATTCTCTCTCTAGTCCCCAGAGAGGGAGAGGGAGTGAGCATGCGTGAGCTATCAAATGCATGTGTGTTTTGCCGGCATGTATCCTGGGCACTGTGTGTGTACACCGAAGTCTTGGCAGCAGGAGTGTGTCTGGTGGGTAATGAACGCAGCATCTGTGCTGTAGAGGCAGAGATGGACAGTGGTGCTCCGCAGACCTTCTCCTTACTCAGCCTAGCCTGGCTCTTCTTACCCCAGTTATCACAGTCTAGAGACTATTGCACAGAGGTGCACAGAGGTTTGCCTCTTGTCAAGTTAACAGTTGATATCAACCATCTCATGTAGCTAAGGCTTGCCTAGTGGATCCTGACTCTACTACAGGGGGTGAGTAGACTGTTGTCCCAATTCAGATGTGAGAACTGGAGCCCAGAGAGCTAATCTGTGACCGTGGGTACAGCTGAGGACCGGGGCTCTGTCTTCCTACTATAGCCCTGGTGTCCAGGGCTGTGTTGGTGCTGGATCGACAGTGTCTCGGACGCTTTAAAGGGCTTGATTCTTGAGACCAGCTTGTACCTAGCATTACTTTCGCTGCTTGTCCTAATGATGGGAAACAGAGAGTGAGTGGTTCCAGCAGGAGAGAACAGATTCTGAGACAGAGGCTCCGCAGTGCACGGGCTCCACCGTCACCACACCTGGTCCCTGAGTTGGGACTGTAAGATGACTGGCTCCATCATCTTACAGGACTTATTCCACCTACACAGCCCTCATTAATGTAAACTGAGTCCATTCCTCCCTTTCCTGGAAGAAGTGTGGTGCAGAACTTCCCTAAGATTTCTTCCCTGAGGTGACCCTATTTGTGGTATTACAGTGGATAAACATTCTAGTTAACAGGCCACTTTTTGCTACAGATTTTACCCAAGAAATCCCCCCCTGGATTGTTTGCCTTTTATCCCCTCCAAAGCAAGGAACAAGGTCTCATGTAGCTCAGGTTGGCCTTAGACTTAGCTTTCTGCCTACCCTTCCCCACCCCACCCACCACAGTGCACCAGAGTATGTGGTAATGGGGTTGAGCCCAGGGCTTTAAGCCTGAGACCACTCAGCTACAGCCCCAGCCCTGTGCCCACATGCCTCTGCTGCTGTAATCGGTCAGCAGGCCAGAATATCAAGCTAAAGGGCTTGCAAGACTTGAGTAAGACAGGGTGACAGCAACAGTTGGCTCTCTCAGCCTGTGACAGCTGGCATTTGCG
Organism: Apodemus agrarius; assembly: GCA_964023405.1. Classification (NCBI taxonomy): domain Eukaryota; kingdom Metazoa; phylum Chordata; class Mammalia; order Rodentia; family Muridae; genus Apodemus; species Apodemus agrarius. The sequence goes on along the minus strand of OZ030018.1, from coordinate 4,509,962 downwards.
GACAACTTACTGTGCGTTAAGGAGTTGCTGTGCCATATTGGATGGTATTTGCCCTAGGCCTGGTGGTGCTGGCCTGGCCTTCTAGCATTGGGAGGTTGAGGAAGGAGTGTAGCAGATACGATGCCTGGGCCACAGTGAGCTCAAGGCTAGCCCGTGCAACCTGGTGAGACCCTGTCTCAGAATACAAAGCAAGTAAAGGGTTTAGGTAGAGCTCTGTGGTAGGTCTCCTGCCTAACGGGAGCCTGTAGGTTCAATTGCCATGCTGTCTTGCAGAATTAAATAGAATAAGAAGATACTTGAGACCCTTGCTCGGGGCTCAGCCAGTGGAGGAGGGCTCAGCCGGCCAGCCTGACCCAGGAGCTAGGCAGTTGTCAGGCTCTCCTGCCGTTCCCTGTCAGTGTTGTACAGTGGAGAGCAGGGTGTGCCATCTCGCTGCCAAGGAGCCTCACTCCTTTGCCCAGGTGAGGCCCGTGCAACTATGTTGCCAGAAGCTGAGGCTCACTGGCTTAGGTGGAGCAGCTGCTGGTGGGCTGGATCCTACTTAGCAGAGTCCTCGCTGCTGGTCCCTCCGCATGCAACTGCATTTGCAAATAGACTGTTTACAGAGAGGATGAAGCCGAGGTGATGTGATTAGTGTGTGGCTGGAACCACGGTGATGGGCATCCTCATGGTAAAGGGCTTTGTTTTCTTGTTTTGTTTTGTTTTTTGAGATTGTGTCTTCTTATGTCTCCCTGACTGGCCTCAAACATGCTGTACAGACCAGGATGCTCTCAGATCATAGAGGTCCACCTGCCTCTGCCTCCCAAGCGTGGGACTAAAGGAGAGCACCTCCACAGAAGGTGGAGCCAGGGCTGGCAGCTCAGGCCGAGGCAAGAGGCCAGCAGGTTTAAGGGCTGCCTGGGCCACAGAGAGTCCAGTGCCAGGCCGGGCAATTGGGTGAGACTTCAACCTGATAAGTTAGAGGGAGGTCGGGAGGGCTTGTCCACTGTGCTCAAGACTCCAGGCTCAGCCCCGGGTCCTACAAAAAGAAAAAAAGGAGGAGGGGACTTAGACACAGGTGTAGACGCCATGAGTGATGACACATCTCAGGACAACGCACCTGCCGTCCAGGGAACACCGTGGACACGGCAGCCGGCAGCCGTCCAGAGCTGCTGGGAGGAACTGCTCCTCTTCTCTGGAGGAGCCACCGTGCTGACACCTGCAGCATCAGCCAAGAGTGACTTCCACGGCTTTCTGTTTGAGAACACGGGTTAAGCGCTCTGTGCATAGTATACATTGTAGCAGATTCGTCAAAGGATGTCAGATGCCACAGTAGACTGAACATCTGGGGTGGCTGGGCTGTGGCAGCAACATAAAGCCCCTGTTCAGGTGGGACAGGAGGCTTTCCTGCTGGGACAGTGACCATGTGGTGTTGAGTCCTGACTACTACAAAAGAAAGCTAACTGTGGGCAGAGGGGGGCAAAGGGGCAGTGACTGTTTTTAGACAGAGATGGCTCTCTTTTAAGGTGACGTTTAAACAGAGACTTGAGACCTGAGGGAGCCACCAGAGAGGCTGTGAGTGCTGCTGGCCTGAGTCCAGGGCACAGTAAGAGATAGGTGTGGGCTGGCTTAGAAAGAGTATTCGAAGAGCGAGGGACCCTGTGACTCAGTCCTTCAGTTTTAGGGGGGGAAATGGGTTCTTGTTTTTTTTGTTTGTTTGTTTGTTTGTGTGTTTGTTTGTTTGTTTGTTTGTTTTTTCCCGAGAGAGTTTCTCTGTATAGCCCTGGCTGTCCTGGAACTCACTCTGTAGACCAGGCTGGCCTTGAACTCAGAAATCCGCCTGCCTCTGCCTCCCAAGTGCTGGGATTAAAGGCCGCCGCCGCCGCCACGGGAAATGAGTTCTTATAGGGGGAGAAAGAAAGAGCAGAGCAGGGAGGCAGCCCCTGGACTTGACTGACAGAGGGAGGCCATCAGACATTCTGACTGAGGGAGGCCATCAGACATTCTGGCATATCTGAATCTAAAGAAATTTCCTTTGGTAGTTTATGTTTTAACCAGCTAGGAGCATCTCTATTGTAGTCTTGAGACGGGGGTCTTCCTATGTAGACCAGGCTGGCATTGCTCCCGAGTCCTCCCTGCTTAGCCTCCTGGGTGCTGGTCTGAAGGTGTACACCATACTGCCATGCCTGGCTTTAGGTGGAGGACTCTTGAGCAGAGCTAGGGAGAAGCAAGGCGGGTGGGGGGAAGCGGCCCTGTCACAGCCTGGCTGTCCCATGGGTATGTTGGAGATCCCCTCTTCAAGTGTCAAGGGCAGTGGAAACAGGACCCTGCAGCAGCCCGAGGACTTTGTGCTGAGACCTGTACTCCGGTGAAGCCAGGATTCTTGGCTTTGGGGCAGAAGAGAAGTTCAGGATGAACCCATATGCTGCAGGGATGGAGATTATTAAGAAAGGGTTTTTAACACATATTTCAGCTGGGCATTAGGGAGAGAAAGGGGAGCACTGGGGACCAGGACAGTTTAGAACCAAGGCTGAGGGAGCCTCTCAAGAGACAGTGTGCTCAAGTGTCTTGGTGACAACTGTGTATGACTTGGCGGCTTTTGAAGTTAGATAGCTGCACAGCTTCCTAAGGAGCTGCTATCTTTGTTTCCTTTTCTAGGAAATGGGATCAGAGTGAGGCCCCTGAGGTGTATAGCACAGGATTTCCGGGTGATTAGACAAAAACCCAGGGTTACAGGAATGCAAGGAGTCCTTACCGTAATGAGACAAAGGGGTCTCATTTGTGCAGGGACCCACACAATCTATCAACCTGATAAAGTATATCGGGTTGAGACGTGCGTGGGCCATAAGCTAGCTTCACAACCGAGTTTGTAGGATTCCAGCAAGTTGGGGGTTTGCAGTTAAGAGGAATAAGGATAAATTCAAGAATGCATTCACTCCGGCCTTAAGCGTGGGTCAATGCCATGTCACCATTCCTGCAGGAAACTCTCCATGGGAGAGAACTGTTCCTAGGTAGGCAGCCTCCACAGTGAACAGTCAGTGGTTCGAGACTGCAGCCAGACTGAGATGGGGCGCCCTCCCCTTCCCACGCCCTCTTCATTTTCCCTGTCTTCTCTCGTAAGGACACCAGTGAGACGCCCTGGAGTAGGCACACCTCACATTCCTCACTGTATCCTAATTACCTCTGAAAGGGTCTCTTTCCTCATGGAGTCCATTTGAAGGTATTGGGTGTTAGGACTTTGCTCAGACAGCAGTTAGTAGGTCTGACAGTGAAGATGACTGACCACATCACAGTTTAAAAGCTCCTTTCTCACAGACACCACACCAATAGAAGCTACAGTGTTATTTCTTCAAAGCTTTGCACTGCCCAGGAGCCTCATGGAAGCCTTTGCCTGTGTAGTGACGCTGAGGACTTCCTGGTCTGACTGAGGTGACTTGGGCAGGCTCCACTGCTCCCTACAGGCAGCGCTTCTGATGACTTGAGCCCTGGCTGCAGCACCTCAGGACTCAGCACCCACTCCTTTAAGAAGGGGTGACACTGTGGGGTGTCCTCCAGATGTGTATGAGCATCCTTGCAGTGTGGGGTCTCTCTTCCCAGCATTCCTCACTCCCACTGCCCGGCCCTATAAGGAGGGTGAGAAGATTCCCCTTCCAGCTGGACACACTAGGCTGTCTCTCTCTTCACCCCCAGTTCTCCATCGTTAGCATGTGGTGTTAGCTGCCCGATGGCGACCTTCTAATGTCCCCACTGACAGTGATGAGCTCGAACTCCCGCTCCCCACGTGAGGCCGCAGCTGCTCAGTTCTGGTGTGTCTGCCCAGGACTGGGTTCGGATGTGAAGAGACCTGAGCCAGCTGTCCCTGGGCCATGGCCTCTGGTGCTGTGAGGCAAATCTGTGTTGTTTAAGCACACAGTATATAGGATTTTTAAAAGGCAGCCAAGAGACTGCAGAAGGGTCGGAGTTAGTGCTGGCTGCTTTCAGTCCATACAGCTGTTTGGACATGAGCACCAGCCTTCAAGCTGGCGGAGTCTAGTACAGGCGTTCCTATTTGTCCTTTTTATGGCCCCACCCCCACCAGGCTTTATTGACACACAGTAACCTGAACATCCTTATACAAAGCCAAGTCCTCACAAAGACTACCACCGAGCCACGGCACCAACACTGCGCACGTGTGATTGGATGGGTTTTGACCTGTGTACAACCCCTTGAGACCCTCACCACTGTCAAGACTGTGTCTGTCCCCTCTAGACAACTGTCTGTCACCCTCCTTTTTGTCACTGTAAATGAGTGTGCTTTTTAAGAAGCTTTATATAAACAGAGCCAGGTGTGTGGTAACAGCTTGGATTCCCAGCAGCGGAGCGATAGATACAGGAGACTAAGAGTCAAGTCCAGCCTCTAGCTACATAGTGAGTTTTAGGTTAGCCTGGGCTACCTGACTGTCCTCAAAGTAAACTAAAGGAAGCTTTGTATAATGGGCTTGTCTTCTGTTACTCCTGCTCTGGCCTTTCCCACTCATCCCGGCTATTCTGAAGGTCAGCCAAGAGGTAGACACTGATAATTCATGTACCTTGTACTGCTGAGTAAGATACACAGATAAACAGATACACAGGATCCATTTCCTGGTCATGGACAGTTGCATTCCTCCCAGTGGATATGTTTTAATTTTTTTTGTTGTTGTTTTCTTTATTTTGTTTTTTTCAAGACAGGGTTTCTCTGTGTAGCCCTGGCTGTCCTGGAACTCACTCTGTAGACCAGGCTGGCCTTGAACTCAGAAATCCGCCTGCCTCTGCCTCCCAAGTGCTGGGATTAAAGGTGTGCGCCACCACCGCCCAGCAGCAGCCTATGTCTTAATTTTGTAAAGATTTATTTGTGTGTGTGTGTGTGTATGTACCTGTGATTGTATGAAGGCCAGAGCAGGAGCAGGAATGGCTTGGAGTTACAGGCTCGTTCACAAGGGTGCTGAGCTCCAGACCCTCCTGTTCCTCAGGATTGCGAGTGCTCTCAGCTGCTGAGCTGTGTCAGGGCCCCACAGCCGATGTCTTTGGAGGCCACAGCTTGCTCGATGCTCCATTCTACACTCCGCCATGTATGGGAGCTGCAGCTCTTCCCTGTCTTCAGCACTTGGAGTGGGCAGACCTGAGCCACTAGTCAGAGGAGAGGGAAGAAACGTTCATGGAGACTTTCGCATTTCCCACGTGATAGATGGTTAGAATATTAGCATGGAACACTCTAAGTTTATCTTAATCCCATGGACATAAAACACAAAGGCAGTTGGAAGAGCCCATCCTTGTTGTATGTAGTAACAAATAATTGGAAGTAGCTCCCAACAGTCAGGGAGCGTCTGGAAGTAGATCATGATGTGACAGTAAAATGACCCGTGTGCCCTTCAGATGACAGAGGCCTGTGGTCTCACAGGAGAAAGTGAAGGAACAGAAAAACAGTAACAGTTTCTGCAAAGCTCTCGGTCCTGCATGTATGTGCACACATGTGCATGCATACATGTGTGCGTTCAAGTGCAGGCGCCTGCAAGAGGTCTTTAGATCTCTTGGAACTGATATCCCCAGCAGTTATGAGCAGTTATGAGCCGCCCTGCATGGATGCCGGGAAGAGAACTCGGGTCCCTGTAAGAACAGAACAAGCGCTTAGCCACTGGGCATCTCTCCAGCCCCAGCACATTCCGTAAGGTTGAACGGCCCACATTTCCTCTGCTCACATCTTCCAGGCACATTGGAAAATGTCCTCTGGCTGGGCAAGTGGCCTGACAGGCCTTTACTGTGGGAGGATAGGCAGGGCCCCATCACACAGTGATTCTAGTGCAGGGTCTCTGGTGTTTCTCACTGTCTCATTAGGAATCTGTTTGTGTCTTTGTTACTGTGTTTCACTTCATTGCTGATCAGTATCTGAAGTGTTGGGCTGGAGAGATGCCTCAGCAGTTAAGAGTACACAGTGTTCTTGCTCCAGAGGACAGAAGTTCAGTTCCCAGCACCTACGCCAGGCAGCTCATACTCACCAGCTCCAACTCCAGGGCATCCAGGGTCTCTGGGCTTCGCAGACACCAATAGTCACACATGGATTCCCACACATAGACATTGTTTTTTATAATAAAATAAGCCCTTAAGTGTGTGTGTGCACGTGAATGACAGGTGACGCGCTTCTTTTTATGCAGGTTCTTTCTTACTAGTGCTTCTGGTGATGCCCCAGCAGGTGCCTTGGTGTGTTGGAGATGGTCTGGTTGGCTTGCTGGGGAAGGCGGGGCACTGAGCAGCTGGCTCAGTGCAGATTTCACTTCTGGATGTGGGGCGGGACCCCTGCTGTGTACAGAGGTCGGTGGGTGTATGCTCTGAGGTAGCCGAGGCACGGCATTCTGGTTCTCGGATTTTATCCTCCATTTCCAGTGGTACAGATTACTTCAGATGTGACCTTGTGACTTCTTGGACCGCTGAGAAGTGGCAGGAAGGCTGCAGGCCAGCTTCAGGAAGGGATTTCCTCTCCTACAAAGACACAAAAGGACCAAGCACTTACTGTGTGGTTATTTTTGTTCCACTGAGAATGGGCAATTTTTGTTGTGGTATCCTTTGTATTTGTTTAAGAATTTGATGCCTAAGCCTGGGGCAGATATCCTAGCCCTTGACAGGAAAAGACAGGTTAAGAGTCAACTCGCTCTTGTGCTCGGTCACTCGAAAAGCTGTGTCTTTTGAGGTGTCTTCCTTTGCTGGCAGCCCGGTAGGCTGGACGGGCCAGAGCTTTTCCTGAGTCACTGCAGAGGCTAAGCACAGAGCCTGGTTGTGTTTCTGAGGATCTGCGTTCTTCCAGTGCCCTGTATGCCAACCACAGCGTCCTGCTTTTTGTCCTGAATGTCTCGGGACAAGTTTCAGAGAGAACAGAGCTGGGCCCTTTGCTCTGCATAGCGCAAGCCGGGCTCACATGACGTGTCGTCATTGTCCTCTGCAGCACACTCCTCTGCGTGCTGGTACTGCCTCTTCCCACCCAGCCAGTGACCCCATGCAGGCCGCTTGTTTCTGAACCAGGAAAGCAAACAGCAGAGAGAAGGAAGACCAGGAGAGGATCAAACCAGACCAAAGCTGATGAAATCAAGTCCCCCATGTGAGAGCTGTGACCGTCACTCCAGTCTGGGACTCTGAATTACATTCCTTGGCATTTTTGCCCCCAACCTGGTATGCACTGCAGAGATCTCTAGAAGATAGTGTGGGGGAAGAGCTGACACCCAGTTCCACTGGCAGTGCCAGCTGCACTCTCCTGTGTGACTTCCGGAGAACTCTGTGTTCTACCAGTAAGTAGTGCTTTGGGGACTAACAACTATTTAGGATTTGTAACAGCTCTGTCCCCAGGGTGTTCTTTCTTCTCTCCTGACTCTGGCCTTAACAAATTGATCCACATACGCCTTGCTGCTGGTCATTTGTATGAATATGACAATATGCCTAGAAAGAGAAACGGCGACTCCGTTTCAGATGCTGAGCTGGAAGCATGCCTCCCGTTGCTCTCCGGCATGCAGCATGCAGTTCATTCTTAAATTCTTCCCAGTTCTCGGCATCACATGTACTGCAAGCTTTAGGCAGGCTTTCGCCACACCTTCCTTCCCTGGTTCTTCCTTTCTGGAACTCAGAAGCCTAACTTCTGCCCAGCGTGGCGGTCAGTTCTGAGGCTGTGAGCTCTTGGCCCCAGAAAGGTGAGGTGATTGCCTCTGTCAGCTCCTGTGGCTTTCTCAAAGTTTCCTCCTGTGTAGACAGTTTCCTTAGCAGCAGAGTTTTTTTATTTAGTGAAGTCCATGTCCCCAGCTGGCTGTCAGGTGGCCAGAGTATGAGGTGCTGTTGAGAAGAATAGAACCCAAGTCTAGGAAAGTGGGAGAACCCTGCAGAGCACCACAGCCGTCCGAGCACCTCCGTGGGAGGCAAGGAAAAGAGAGGGTACTGTTCAAATGGAGAGGTTAAAGAATCTCAACAGGGCTGGGGAAGGCAGATCTGGTTGTAAAGTATTTGCTATATGAGTCTCAGGACCACAGGTGAAATCCCTAGAACCCATGTAAACTGGTACATGCCTATAGTCCCAGGACTCAGGAGGCTCATGGGTCAGCCAGTCTAGCTGCATCTGTGAGTTCCAAATTCAGTAAGAGACTTTGTCCCAGTAGATATGGTGGAAGGTGACAGAGGAAATGCCTGACACCAGCCTTTGGCTGTGTGCGCGCGCGAATCCAAATGAGACAAACTCAGAAGGGGAAAGCAGCGTTCATGCATGTGTCCTGTTCCTGCTTGAGCTCAGTGTGTTAGTGTGTTTCTTGTATTGGGTCCATCCTGGGAGATACACCTACAATCCCTGCACTCAGAGGACTGAGGCAGGAGGATCGAGGTTAAATCTTGTCTCAAAAATTATAAAACGTTTCTGTCCTGGTACATTGATTCCTGTGTCATCATAACCAAGAGATTGGGGTGACCCATGTAGTTTAGGACCTTGTTACTCGTGATACTGTGTGTATGCATGTGTGCATGTGTATGTCTACAGGGTGTGTGTGTGTGTTAATGTGGGAGAGATACATGTGAAGTGGTATACCAGTGTGTGCATGTACAGGGGGGTGTCTTTGTACGTGCGAGATGTCACTGTGTATTGTATGCTGGTGATCCTGTATAGAGTGCGTTCATATGTAGAGGGTCACTGTGTGTGCATGTACACGTGCAGAGGTGTGTATATGCATGTAGGTTGTATGTCTGTGTGCGTATATGTGCCTGCACACTATGTGTTACAGTACTGTGATGGGAGATGGAGACTGTGTCTCAGCTCCCTTCAGTGTTTAGCATCTGTGGCCAGCCGCTGAGGAGGAAGCAGCACATTCTGTGTGAGGAAGGCCTTGGAGCACTAGTAGCCTGCGACAGCCTGGCAGCCTGCCAGGGGAGGAGCCTGACTCAGACCCAGCAAGGGGAGGAGCCTGACTCAGACCCAGCAAGGGGAGGAGCCTGACTCAGACCCAGGCTGGGTAGTATGGAGCCCTGGCCTTACTTTGGCTTCCTGAACTCTTTGTGGGAGCATTATTTTCCTGACAGAGCCCACTCTGGGTTGATAAAAGGTGTTGCCTCTGTGCCCAGCCACCAGCTGTGCTTGGCCCCTGGGCCTGGCCTGCACCAGCCAGTTCCCTTCTTCTCTCTGGCTCTACTTTTGTGACTGCTCTAGTCCAAATCCTTAGTCCACGGATTCTCACCACCCAGCAGCAGCTCAGAAAGCCCTAGCTGATAGTAGCTAGAATGAATCCCTCTGGCCTTGAACTCATGGCAATCCTCCTGCCTCTGCCTTGAAAGTGCTAGGATTATAGGCTTGAGTCACTACAGCTGACTTAAGAAAAATATTCATTCATTCATTCATTCACTTATTTATTTATTGGTTGTGGTTTTTGGCTTTTCAAGACAGGGTTTCTCTATGTAACAGCCTGGCTGTCCTGGAACTCACCAGACTAACCTCAAACTCACAGAGATCTGCCAGTCTCTGCATTCCCAAGAAGTTTATTTATTTATTTATTTAGTTAGTTAGGTTGTTGGTTTTTGTTTGTTTGTTTGTTGTTGTTGTTGTTGTTGTTTTTGAGACAGAGCTTCTCTGTGTAGCCTTGGTTGTCCTGAAACTCACTCTGTAGAACAGGCTGGCTTCAAATTCAAGGATCTGCCTGTCTCTGCCTCCCAAGAGCTGGGGCTAAGGACGTGTGCCACCATACCTGGCTTAAGAACTTTAAAAAAGAAAATCTTAGTCTTCTAATGTATGTCACTACTTGAGATGGCTGGCTGGCCTAACTGTACAGGTCCTCTCTGGTAGTTCTACGGGGCGAGGACGGCTGCCAAGGGTGTTGGAAGCCTTATCTCAGAGCTGACTCATCCTGGCATCTCGGGGTTAGAGTTCACTGAGGGCCTGCAGCGTGGTGCTGCTCATCCTGTGACCTCTTGAGAAGGAGGCTCCTTGTTTACACGGAAGCTGAGACTGTGCCACGCTGCAGGGAGAGTCCACAGTCTCTCTGCTTACCATGGGGATCAGTGCCCTGCAGTGAGTGATTCTGCTTACTGTGGGTGTCATCGCACTGCAGTGACTCTGCTTACTGTGAGTGTCATCGCACTGCAGTGACTCTGCTTACTGTGGTGTCATCGCCTTGCAGTGACTCTGCTTACTGTGGTGTCAGTGCCCTGCAGTGACTCTGCTTACTGTGGTGTCAGTGCCCTGCAGTGACTCTGCTTACTGTGGTCTCAGTGCCCTGCAGTGACTCTGCTTACTGTGGTGTCATCGCCTTGCAGTGACTCTGCTTACTGTGGTGTCAGTACCCTGCAGTGACTCTGCTTACTGTGGTCTCAGCGCCCTGCAGTGACTCTGCTTACTGTGGTGTCAGCGCCCTGCAGTGACTCTGCTTACTGTGGTGTCAGTGCTCTGCAGTGACTCTGCTTACTGTGGTGTCAGTGCCCTGCAGTGACTCTGCTTACTGTGGTGTCAGCGCCCTGCAGTGACTCTGCTTACTGTGGTGTCAGTGCCCTGCAGTGACTCTGCTTACTGTGGTGTCAGCGCCCTGCAGTGACTCTGCTTACTGTGGTGTCAGTGCCCTGCAGTGACTCTGCTTACTGTGGTGTCAGTGCCCTGCAGTGACTCTGCTTACTGTGGGTGTCATCGACTGCAGTGACTCTGCTTACTGTGGTGTCAGTGCCCTGCAGCGACTCTGCTTACTGTGGTGTCAGAGCCCTGCAGTGACTCTGCTTACTGTGGTGTCAGAGTCCTACAGTGACTCTGCTTACTGTGGTGTCAGCGCCCTGCAGTGACTCTGCTTACTGTGGTGTCAGAGCCCTGCAGTGACTCTGCTTACTGTGGTGTCAGAGCCCTGCAGTGACTCTGCTTACTGTGGTGTCAGTGCTCTGCAGTGACTGCTTACTGTGGTGTCAGCGCCCTGCAGTGACTCTGCTTACTGTGGTGTCAGCGCCCTGCAGTGACTCTGCTTACTGTGGTGTCAGCGCCCTGCAGTGACTCTGCTTACTGTGGTCTCAGTGCCCTGCAGCGACTCTGCTTACTGTGGTGTCAGAGCCCTGCAGTGACTCTGCTTACTGTGGTGTCAGAGTCCTACAGTGACTCTGCTTACTGTGGTGTCAGAGCCCTGCAGTGACTCTGCTTACTATGGGGTCTCAGCACCCTGCAGTGACCCAGGGCAGGCCAGGGGCCCCATCTCCATTTTGTCTCATGCAGCCACCCTCCGATGTCACTGCTATCTGTCACAGCAGTTAGTGCTGGGAGTCCCTGGCGTGCCTTAAGTGGAAGTCATATCTGTTCTGCACCTGTCTGCTAAAGGACACTGCTGTGTCCCGTGGCGGGGCTGCAGGTGGGTGCTGAAGCTCGGGAACCTGGCCAGCCTGACTCACTGCGTTGTTGCTCTGTAAAATGGGTGTCCCCGTAAAGATGGCAGACTTCCAAAGGAAAGCTTGTAGTGTTTTACTGCAGTGACTGTTGTGCTGTGTTGGCTTGATGAGAGACATATGTAGAGTTGGCTTGTTTACATTTTGTACAGGCAGCAAGTGGCCTGCCCTCTGCAGTAAGCATAGGCTTCTGCAGGGGCACACTGGACTGTGCCTACTGGGAACTTGTGTGTGTGTGTGTGTGTGTGTGTGTGTGTGTGTGTGTGTGTGAAGTCTTCATAGCATATACATACACACACATAGAAGTACATCCACACTATGGAGATGTTGAGTCAGGCTTTCCCACTGAACCTAGGGCTAAGCTGATGGCTAGCAGGTCTCTGTCCCCACCTATTACCGCACCCGGGGCTGGGGCTATGGTGTGCATGTGGCCACATCCAGCTCTACATGTCTCCCAGGGCTCCCGTTCTGCTCTCAGGTCCTCCTGCCTGAGCACACTGGGGGAACCTTGTGAGCTCACTGTCCAAGCTTTCAGATACAGCCGAGCCCTGGGGAAGAGCCTGCAGGCCAACCGTTGTGTTGGGAGGAAACACAGTGAGGTGCAGAGCCGCCCTAGGGGGGACACAGTAGCTCTTTCCTTCTTCTAGCCATGGAGAACTCAACCCCACCTCTTTTCCATCTGCATGCTAAGCAGATAGTATACTTAGGGACAGGACGTTACACCTTCAGCTCCTATTAGTTTGTTTTGAGGTCAACCTGCTATACCTATGGATGGAATGAGGTCAAGAATATTATAATTACATCTTAATTGTAGTTCCAGGAATTCTTTCAGAATTATATAGTTCTTGAGTGAAATAAATAAGGAAACTAAACTTCCTGTTTAATCATAGTTTTTCCTTCCCATGGAGTTGACTGAAAATGATTTTGAAAACTTTTTTCCCTTCCCAGCTCACCTGCTTCTCTGAGTTTATACCCGTAGACTGTCTCTCATGAATTGGGTATGTTAGGCACAGTGGCCAACCCAATCTGCATTTTCAGTTTCCTGAAAATAAGCCTCAACGTGACCCGCCCTGCTGTGACCCGTCCTGGGAGTATTGCTAGGCCCTCTTCACTGAGCCACCTGTTCCCTGGCAGCAGTGACCGTGGCATCCTCACGCAGGCCAGAAGGAGCGGCAGAGTGGAGGGCCCGCCTCAGCTGGCCAGATGCAGCTGATATGAGGGACAGCTCGAGTCGGCAAGGGAGAGTCCCCAGGACTGGATGTGAGCAGGAGATAGACCATCCTGCTGTGGGATGGAAGAGGTCGGCCTCCCGTGAGTGTAGCTGATCTGAGCGGGGCTCCCTTTTACACCCAGTACTTCATGCCCTGAACTTTTCTCAGCCGGGTTGGATGGGTCATGATGTCAAACACACAAGCACATGGGAGTTGAGGTGTGTTACTGGCAGAGGTGACAGTGGCTAGCTAGGTGTGGTGGCATATGCTTAGAATCTCAAGTGTCAAAAATAGCTTCCGAGGGAAGATGGGCGATGGCCTGGGACACAGGGTCTTTTCCCTTTGAAATGGTTGTAACATATATGCAGTATAGAAGCCATCACACTCACTTGTCTTTCCCTGAGACAACAACACAGTGTTTGCTGTGTCACCCGGGCTGTTTTCAAATCCTCAGGAAACTGAGGCCAGAGACCCACTGTGTGGTTGAGACCAGCTCTGACCTATGCAGCAAGACCCTGTTTCCAAAAACTCAGCTAGCAAGACATGAAGCACAGGAGCTTTCCAATTTACAATTGTTCATAATATAAAAGTTAACATTTTAATCCTTTTGATACAGTGGTTTGCTGTGTTGTCCAGAGTGTCTTCAAAGTCTCTAACTTCTCGGTTCCAGCAATCTTGTGTCAGCCTATAAAGGAGCTGAGACTACAGGCACACACAGCCTGAGTCCACCCTCACCACAAGACACACAGCCTGAGTCCACCTCACCACCAGACACACAGCCTGAGTCCACCTTCACCACGAGACACACACAGCCTGAGTCCACTCTCACCACGAGACACACACAGCCTGAGTCCACCTCACCACCAGACACACACAGCCTGAGTCCACCTCACCACCAGACACACACAGCCTGAGTCCACCTCACCACCAGACACACAGCCTGAGTCCACCTTCACCACGAGACACACACAGCCTGAGTCCACTCTCACCACGAGACACACACAGCCTGAGTCCACCTCACCACCAGACACACACAGCCTGAGTCCACCTCACCACCAGACACACACAGCCTGAGTCCACCTCACCACCAGACACACACAGCCTGAGTCCACCTCACCACGAGACACACACAGCCTGAGTCCACCTCACCACCAGACACACAGCCTGAGTCCACCTCACCATGAGACACACACAGCCTGAGTCCACTCTCACCACGAGACACACACAGCCTGAGTCCACTCTCACCACGAGACACACACACCCTGAGTCCATCTCACCACAAGACACACACAGCCTGAGTCCACTCTCACCATGAGACACACACAGCCTGAGTCCACTCTCACCACGAGACACACACAGCCTGAGTCCACTCTCACCACGAGACACACACACCCTGAGTCCATCTCACCACAAGACACACACAGCCTGAGTCCACTCTCACCACGAGACACACACAGCCTGAGTCCACCCTCACCACAAGACACACAGCCTGAGTCCACCTTCACCACGAGACACACACAGCCTAAGTTCACCCTCACCACCAGACACACACAGCCTGAGTCCACCTCACCATGAGACACACACAGCCTGAGTCCACCTCACCACCAGACACACAGCCTGAGTCCACCTTCACCACGAGACACACACAGCCTGAGTCCACCTCACCACCAGACACACACAGCCTGAGTCCACCTCACCATGAGACACACACAGCCTGAGTCCACCTCACCACCAGACACACAGCCTGAGTCCACCTTCACCACGAGACACACACAGCCTGAGTCCACCTCACCACCAGACACACACAGCCTGAGTCCACCTCACCACCAGACACACACAGCCTGAGTCCACCTCACCGGGTATATAGTTTGATGGTGTTAAGTGTATTCAGGATGTGAACTGACCTCTGAGCGGCATGTTGGCTGTGGTGTCGTCACACTGCCATGTTGAGGGACGCTCCCACTGCCTCGCCATGCCCGCGCATGTCCTTTCCTTCTTTACCACACAGGCTTCACAGGAAATGTGAGCACCATGAGGCACTGACGGTTTTTACAGGGCGCTATTACACTTGTCTTCTTACAGTGTGGTCAGCTTTGTTTGCTTGCTTGGTTTTCTCAAGACAGGGTTTCTATGTGAATGTAGCCCTGGCTGTCCTAGAACTCACTCTGTAGACCAGGCTAGCCTTAATCTCACAGAACTCTCCCTGCCTCTGCCTTCCATGTGCTGGCCTAAAGCTTTCACCAGCATTTCCTGGCTCTGTTGTCAGCTTTTTACAGAGCCTAGTTTGTAAGGCGGATGTTAGTTTGGGTTTATGTGGAATACATATGCCATGGACTACCCAGGGCTCGGTACTAATATCTCAGGCATCCATAGGGATCTTAGATCCTTGGGGATAAGGGGCACCTATGAGAAGAGGCTTGTCAGTCAGGATAGGGAAGGTTGGCAACAGACAGGGCCCAGGGCCCAGTGGCTCCTCAGTGCGGTTTGTTCCTCTATCAGCTGGTGCTTTTCAGGGTCCTGGGATGGATTATGACCCTAAAGGCAGGAGTAAGTGCCTGAAGATCTTCAAGTCGGCTTTTGAAGCCTATCCCAGAAAACTCACACAATTCCATAATTCCTCTTGGCTTGAGGATATCACAAGGCCTGTTGTATGTACATGTGGATAAGTCCTGGTGCCTGTGTTGTTGTGGAGCGCCTTTAGTGAAACCACAAACAGCAGGCATCTTTAGGACACACTGCACACACAGGAGACTTGGTGTGGACTTAAGAAGACCACGGATTAAGCTCATTGTCTTCTCAGTCAGGCCTGGTCTCAGAGAACATCCAAGCGCTGTGTCGTTAGGACTGGACCTCAGCTGGTCTGCTGAGCAGGGTGATGGCCACCTGGCCTCCTGCCTGTTCTGTGAGTCTGAGAATGACTCACGTAAAGTGTGCTGTTTCCCGTTCACTGCCCACATATGTTTGCTATCTGCTTTATCTGTCGGTGTTCCTGTCCTCTAGTCACAGCTTGTGACTTAGCGGCTGCTGCAATTACTTTTGTTTTTAAATAAACGTGATTTATTTTGCTGGACTTCTCTTAGTTTTAGACTATTAGATCGTTCCTAAACAATGTATCAAGATCTAAACAATGTATCAGGATACTTTTGTTCCCCTTGAGATAGGATCTCATATCCTCAGCTGGCCTTAAACTGGTCTGGAGCTCTTTGTAGTCTAGGTTATCTTGCCCTTTTGATCCTCTTGGGATCACAGGCATGTGTCACCATGCCTGCTGTGTCCATTGCAGGGGACTGAACCCAGGGCCTCATGCATACGAGGCTTTTGCACCCAAGCAGCTGAGCTCCAGCTCCAGCCTTTTAAAATACTTCTTGATGGTCTCCAGAGCAAGTAAAGACAGCTAGGACTGTACACTGAAACCCTGGTTTGACAGCCCCCTGCCAAAGAAAAGATACTTCTATACTTCTTGATAATCTCTAGTTTATCCTCACCTAATCCGAGTTCATTTTAGAGGTGGAAGCAGTGTCCTTGTGTATAAGGGAAGCCTGGCATGGCCCCGAGGGCGCGTGGCCCAGGGCCAGCCATCCCGACCTGGGCTGGGACACACCTGGTACAGCAAAGGTTCCAGGCTACCTGGCTTCGGTCAGGCTCTGCTGTCTGGAATGCTGGAGTCTGCAGAGACGGATGAGATGGTCTTCACCCCAGAGTTGACAGCAGGAAGTGCCCCGTGTGGGAACCCTGCTGCCTCCCTAGGAGGGGACTGAGCTGAGTCCCAGGTGGGCAGAGGAGTGCTCTGGTGAGGGAGGTGCTGCAGTGTGTAGACAGAAAGCAGACTGCCGTGCTGTGACAGATTGGTGTTAGGAAGTGAAGTAACAGGCCAAGGAGGTGGCTCCGTTGGTAAAGGGCTTACAGTGCCACCCTGTGGGCCTGGAGTGACCCCAGCACCCATGTGAAAAAGTAGGATATAGCAATGCTCCCATGTAACCCCGTGTCATTGAGGTGAACACAGGCTGTTGTAGGCGCTGGTCAGCCAGCCAAGCGAATTAGCAAACTCTAGGTTCATGAGAGAGCCAGTCTCAGGAAATAAGACGGAAGGCTGATGAGGGGGCTCGGAGGATAAAGGTACTTGTCATGCACGCCTGACAGCCCTGGGACCCGCCTGTGGAAGGAGAAAACTAACTCCTGCCAGTTGTCTTGTGGCTACCGCACACTCATTATAGAATGTGCACCCCACACTGAGTGGATGGAGGTTCCTGTTTGTTTGTTTTTAAAAAAGGTAGAGAATGATTGAGGAAAACACCAAACTCCACATACTTGTGCAGATACATGCACACACTTGTGCAAACACACACACACACACACACACACACACACACACACACACGAGAAAAAGTGGCAATGGGGCAGGCGAAGCAGACTATAGCTGTGTGGGGCCTTTGAGTGGCTCTGAGAACCTAGGGTTTACCTGCGTGCTCTCAGCGCAGATGCGTGTGTGCAGAGAACCGTGTATGGCCCTGGAGTTCACCCTGCATGCTCTCAGCGCAGATGCGTGTGTGCAGAGACCCTGGAGTTCACCCACATGCTCTCAGCGTACATGCGTGTGTGCAGAGATCCCGTATCAGCTGGTATTTAGGACGGAGTCTCTGGGAACCTTGTTTTCTTGTTTGTTTTCCATGCCCAGGGCCGTGCACACACTAAGCATGTTCTCTAGCACTGAACTATTCCCAGCTTGGAAAACTATGGTATAAAGAAGGTTCTGGGTCCTGCATGCTTGGGGATACCATTACTCCATATCTCAGTGGGGCTGCAATGTGTTTTTTCTGTTCCTAACGCAATCCCTAGTTGATAGAGATGCCAGAATCTGCTGTCTCCCCATGTATAGGCCCCACACAAAACTGCATGGCTGGGTAGCTGAGCTGAAGAACATGGGATGAATAAGACCCCTCCCCCCTTCTCCTGAGCCAACACCATCCAGAGCTTCTGTGCACACAGTAGGCTCCTCGTAGGCAAGGGAGGTTGTCTGTGCTGGTTCCTGCCAGTGGGTGCCCCTTCATTTCTATGGGACTGCTGGTCTCATGGGGTGGAGGTGTACACAACCCTTATCTGTCTGGGGTGCCATGGTATCACCAGGAAGCTGTCTGGGGCTTTCAGGCTCCAGAGGGCCTGGTTTTGGAGTCTCTGGAGCCTTCACACACTCCTGTGCACGTGACCCCTCTCTGTCTGTCTGTCTGTGTCGCTGCCCCACATTGTGCTCTGACCTGCACAGATTTGCTTTTGTCTGTAAGCTGCCCTCTCACTCACCCTTCCTGTGTTGCAGGCTCTCCAGAGCAACCTGAAGTATTCCCTGCTGCCACGGCGGCTCGTCATCAGCAAGAGGCTAGCTCAGTGCCTGCACCCTGCCCTGCCCAGCGGCGTCCACCTCAAAGCCCTAGAAACCTACGAGATCATCTTTAAGATCGTGGGAACCAAATGGCTGGCCAAGGACTTGTTCTTGTACAGGTACAGCCGCTTCCCGCTCTAGCACTCTCGCAGGTGGGCAGGCCATGTTTCTGTTCAGTAGGAAAATGACAGGCCAGGGGCGGGGCTGTCACTCAGCTAGCAGGGGGGTTGCCCAGCATGCACGAGGCCCTGGCATCAGTCACAGCACTGATGAGCCCAGTGTCATGGTGCATGCTTGTATTTCTAGCAGAAAGAGCAGAAGCTACGTGGAATTCCCAAAAAATTTTAAAGGAAAATAGCAAGCAAAGTATGAATGGGAAAAAACCTCACAGCAGTTAGTCATCAAGGTCACCAGGAGATGGCCACCTTCAGAAACACCTGCCCCACAGGCTCCATGTGTACTATGTATACTTAGAACACGGATGTTGACTGCTTTTTACTTAATGTTGTCATGTGACCATCTCATCTCAAATGTGCACTGGTCTGTCACCAGTGAGACAGTTCTGATTGCTCTTTAAAACTCCCATCTGGGACTAGGCCCTGGGTTTCACCTCCAGCAACTAAATGTAAACAAAGCCACACCCCAAACCTTCCCCCTGCCAGCTGTCCCTGTGGAGTCTGTGACAAGGCTTCTGACTGCTCTTACCTGCCCTTCTTGTCTTTCTCAAAGCTGTGGCCTGTTTCCCCTCCTGGCCTATGCCGCCATGTCGGTCCGACCCGTGCTGCTTGGCCTATATGAGAAGTACTTCCTCCCGCTGCAGAAGCTGCTCCTGCCCAGTCTTCAGGCCTTCCTTGTGGGCCTGCTGCCGGGTCTGGAAGAAGGCTCTGAGATCTATGAAAGGTTGGTGGATATCCTGTCTGCGGTGCAGGCTCTGTCTGTCCAGGAACTTATTCTGTAGATTGACCTTGAACTTGGAGATCTGCATGTCTCTGTCTCCTGAATACTGGAGACATGTACACTTAACGGCATGAGCTACCACTCTTAGACTTAAACTTTCCTTTACCTGGAACTTGCTATGTCCCAGGCTGGCCTTGAACTCGGATATCCAATTGTCTCTGTGTCCTGGGATTGAAGGCATGAATCGCCATGCCTGGGCCTAAGCTTCTCATGGCCCCTGTTCCTCAAGATTCAGATTATAAGCCTGTGCCCTCCATTTCTGGGTTGTAGTTCATTCCAGAGTCAAAGTCCAAATGAAAGCAATAACCAGATAATAATAATAATGCCTGAATATAAACATTCCTTGGTCACCAGCAAACCCAAACCGTTATCTTAGCTGGGTGAGATGTCCTGAGGTCACCACTCCCTAAATCTGCACATCTTCTTGAACACAGGATTCAGCTCCATTCTACTTCCTGGTGCCCCTTTACTCTCTCAGCCATCCATATATTTTGTATATTTCCTTTTCAACGCTTGCTACACTTGATCAAAATGCTCTTCATGAGGCAAACCAGAGACCAAAGTCTATGTTGGGCTGTTTTGAGACTTTCTTTGTCAGTGCAATTAAACTCAGGTAGACTCTTCAGACAAGGGCAAAAAGCAGCCACATTTTTCACCAAAATATCGCAAGAGCAGTCTCTAGGCCATATGCTGAAATTCTTCTCCACTGAAACCTCTTGGGCCAGGTCTGCACAGTTCAAATAACTCTCAGAAGTCTTCCTTATTCCTACTAGGATGGCCCATTAAGCCCCACTTAAACCATTCCCCTGCTTTCCAAAGTCCCAAAATCCACATTCCTCCAAACAAAAGTATGGTCAGGACTATCACAGCCACATCCCACTCTTGTCTCAGTTAGGTTTCTGTTGCTCTGAAAAGACACCATGATCAAGGCAACTCTTATAAGGACAACATTTAATATGAGCTGGTTTACAGGTTCAGTCCATTATCATCAATGCAGGAGCATGGCAGTTTCCATGGTGCAGGAGGAGTTGAGCATTCTACATCTTGTTCCAAAGGCAAACAGGAGATGACTGGCTCCTGAGTGGCTAGAAGGGTCTCAACGCCCACCCACCCCCTACCCCCGCAGTGACACACTTCCTCTAACAAGGGCAGGTCTCCTAATAGTGCTTCTCCCTGTGCCACAGGTAGTCAAACCCTCACAGACCCTGACCTTAAGAGGAATCCTAGACGAAAGTGAGGCAGTTGTACAGGGCACCCTCACCCCCTGCCCATTAGGCCATAGTTGGTGGGCACACGCAGGTGAACATCCACACCTTCTCTGATGGACGAAGCATCTCCTGTTCTCTGTTCACAGGAAGGGAGGGAAAGTGAGCAGGGTTTGCAGATCTGAGGAATAAGGCACAGCCAGGTCTTCAGCAGGCAGGACGTGAAGGGGCAAATCAGTAGGCTACAAAGCAGGGTCCCATTCACACATTTATTTATTATTTGCTTGTTTGTTTGTTTTGGGTTTTTGAGGCAAGAGTCTCTCTGTGTATTCCTGGCTGTACTGAAACTTGCTCTGTAGACCAAGCTGGCCTTAAACTCAGAGATCCCCCTGCCTCTGCCTCCCAAGTGCTGGGATCAAAGGTGTGTACCACCACATACCTGTCTTACCTTTCTGACACAGGGGTCTTGCTACATTTATGTAGCCGGAATGGTATCAAACTACCTGCAATCCTCCTGCCTCAACCTCTTCCTGCTAAGTGCTAGGATCACAGGTGTGACCAGAGCAGAACCTCAGCACAGCTTTGGCAGGACCTGAACATGTGCTTAAAGCTCTTAAATTTTTCACTGGGTGTGGGGACAGCTCAGAAGTTGGAGAATCTGTATGGCCATGCAAACCATGCATATGCATAAAGCCTTTTAAATTTCTGTCTGTCTTTTTATTTGGGGGAATTATAAAGAACCCCTGACCATACTAACTGTCCTGAGTGATGCTGCCATGATTAGCCACTGGTGATTGGGCCCGTGTGACACCCGCCTGCGATGATTGTTCACCATGAGTGTATATACCTCATCCACTGGCACCATGCTCTTCCTTCCTCTCTGGTTCCCAGGCCTTGGCTACACCCTCACATGCATTCGGACAGTGCCTGAGCCCCATGGGACCAAGGGGTCCACCCCATACTGGGAGTGTCCCCAAGTTGCAGAGAATGGGGATCTGAGTGGCTTGGAGTGTTGTGTCCCCTGAGAGGGACCAGGCTGCACTTGCCTCCTAACTGGGGTTGGACAAACGGCGCCAGAGGTTTGCGTGGGCCGCTCAGGATGGATTCACCTAGCTTAGTCCTCCATCTCCCGCATTACAGTCACGTGTATGAGGAAGAATCTGATGCTGGCTAGCCTGTGTGGAGGCTTTGGATATGTGGACTTGGGAGTCATGGTGGCACAGGAGGTAGCTGTCTTCATACATACCAGAAAGAGGGCACCAGATCTCATTACAGATGGTTGTGAGCCACCATATGGTTGCTGGGATTTGAACTGAGGACCTTCGGAAGAGCCATCTCATTAGCCACCACAACCCCCCATCCCCACCCCCCGCAAGTTCTGGTAAATTCACATTCTGATAAAAGGTCCGAGTGTATACGTGTGTGTGTGTGTGTGTGTGTGTGTGTGTGAGAGAGAGAGAGAGAGAGAGAGAGAGAGAGAGAGAGAGAGAGAGTGTGTGTGTGTGTGTGTGTGTACATTCTCTGACAGATTAACATGTCCATTGTTAGGATTCTATTGATTAGTTCCCCAAAGGCCCCTTGCCATCCTTTAAATCTCTGCTACTCACACTGGAAACATGTTAAAAGCTGGAGTGTTCTTGTTTGCTCTTTTAGTTGATAAGTGAGAGTTTGTTTGAACAGTTGTTAATATTGTTTAATATTAATGGTTTTCCCCTAACATTGTGATTTTTTTGACATTGAACAAGAGCTTGGTAGTCGCATGAACCACTGAATAGATTGAGCTGCCCCTGGAAGCCAAGCCAGCGTCCTGACACCACAAAGTGGTGATCAGCTTCCCGAGGTAGATGCTGGTCAAGCTCTTTAATCCCTGAGTGTGTGTGACAGGCGCAGTGAGTGAGCTGGCTGTACAGAGGGCTTTGTACTGTTTCTGCTGAAGTCTGAGGAAGGCTTGAGAACCAGACCCCTGAGTCCTTAGGATCAGAGCAGCATATCCCAGCCAGTAGTTCTCACGCACAGGTAGGAAGAGGAGCATGCCAGGGTCACAGCACCCACACTGGGAGACGTTGTGAAGGGCTGGCTAGGCCCAGCTGTGCAGGGAGGTAACCTACCGCTTTCCCGTAGGTGGGGACTGTTCCGTTTGTGCTTCTCAGGGAACGCAAACAAACGGGCCTCTTGGCCAGTGTGTGACAGTGTCATCATCCCGGCTGCCCCTACTCCGCTGTGCACGAAATCTGAATTAGAAGGAAAAGTACTCCATTCTCGGAGCAGAGGGAGAGGTGAGCGCCTTGATGGCCATAGGAAAGCAGAACTGGAGGCCAGGTGTGGTGACACACTCGTGTGACCTTGACACTAGCTGGGCTGAGGCAGGACCAGCCAGGGTTACAGAGCAACTCCAGACCAACGTTGGCTGTAGAGAGTGAATCCTGACTTGTTAATCCGCGGGGAGTGGGAAGAGGAAGAAGGAAAGAGCCGTGACTTACTAGAGACAGCCGTTTAAATCAGTGCTCTTGAGCGCACACAGGTAACCCCAATATTGAGGAGGATCACCCTGAGTTTGAAAATAACCCCAACTACGTAGTGAGACCCTGTCCCCACAGCAGGAACAACACAGTCAATGGCTCTTCGCCCGGAGGGAAGCTCAGCAGGCCCTGGGACTGCCTCTGTTGGGGAGGGCGGAAAGGGCTAGCTGCTGCTGTGTGGTTGGCAGGGCCTGAGGTGCTGCAGGAGTCAAGGCTCATTATCTGCTCCTGGGACAAAGCCAGCCCCGAGTCAGCAGTGTGAGGTTGAGCACCCTGACTCATCTGTTTTTGAGACTGTTTCCTATTTCCCCACTGGTCTTCAGTCCCCAGGGTCCTGTGGCCTCTCACTAGCTGTGAACCAGTAGCTGGGATTGCAGGGTTCTTCCTGCACTTACTTAGATAGACATGCTAATTCGAATGTAGCCTGACAGTCAGGACAGACAGTAGGGCACTGATGGCAGCGACTCCTGCTGGAGAAAATACTTAATCTTACACGGCTTTTATTATCATAGTAAGCCTTAATCAGTACTTGAGCTGGGCAGGCATCTGCCCTCTATCTATTAGAGTCTACTTCCCCACCAGTAACTCCACGTTGTAACTTGCTGTGTTCCACCTGGGCAGTTCTTCACTCCAGCTGGCTAGCGCCCATGGCTGTTTTCATGATCCACCTCCCCCATGGCAGCTCCCTCCTCTCTCCACCTTCCTCTCCTCCTTGCGCTCCATCTCAGACCCCAGGCTTGGGAACTCCAAAGCCCACCTATGTCTCTTCTGCCCAGCCACTGTGCTCCGGTTTTGATGGTGGACCCTGCGCTGGGTGGAAGCCATGCAGTGAGCAGCATCTGTGGTTTGTACTTTGGGGATGGTCTGTTGCAAATCAAAGGGCTCGGTGGTAGTAGGAGCATGTGTGTGTGTGTGTGTGTGTGTGTGTGTGTGTGTGTGTGTGTGTTCCTCACTGAGGAGCCTCACCTCCCATTGCAGAGGCTGCCCAGCAGGTCTGCGTCCCAGGCCTGCACACAACGGCCCCTCTGACCAGTTAATCGTATAACGTAGCTGTTGAGTGCTGCTTCTGCCTGACACCATGGCTCTCGCTATGTCTTTGAGAGCCGAGCAAAGCCAAGCTCTGTCTGGTCAGCTTTTAATAGAAGACTAGTCAATACCTTCGGCCACAACGCCATCCTGTGAGCTTGCCCTGAGCCTTGGCTTGGCTTCACCTCCTCATGCTTGCTTCTGAAAGATCCGATGTTCAGTCCCCACCGATGCCTTATGAGGCAGTAAGGTTCAGGCTCATTTAAAACTTGCACTAACTTTTCATCTTCAGCACTTTCACATATATACAATGAATTTTAATCCTTCTCATGCACTTTGGCCTTCTCAGCCCTTATCCCAGGAAGACCCCCTCCTACATTCATGTCTTCTTTATGTGTGACCCACGGAGTTTGAACAGGGCTTCCTGAAGAGCATAGGCGCCCGGTTATTGGCTGGAGTACGGGCGATTTCAGAATGGCCGCACCTATGCAGAAAGTGACCTCAGCAATCTTAGCTATTGGTAGCCCCTCACAGGGGTGAGGCCGTGGCCACGTGTACCCTCCCTTCTGATGGAAGTAGCCCCGCCTTTTGCCTGCTTGTGCAGGCAACCAAGGTGCAGCTCCAGCTTGTGAGTCCCTAGCCCATGCCACACCCAGAAGACACTGCCCAGCCCTGCTCGCAGCCTCAGGCTCACGGCCCTCCCACCTCCTGAGCCTCAGGGGAGGAGGGTGATTCGGGCTCTGTGTGGGGCAAGCACTCCACAGCCATTTATTCTACATGTTGATCAGCCATGAGTCTCTGGATTAGTTGCCCAGACTAATTTGTAAGGAAAACAGTGTCAGTTTTTAATATATAAATATAGTATATATTTGGAGCAAGTATTATTTCCTTTTATTTGTTTTTGAAATCAAAGAGCAAACTCAGGGTGGTTGATGTGGTGTGGTCTTCACAGTGTGTCACCATCACCTGGCACTTGGGACCACTCGGGGACTGGGGCACTCTTGGGATACCCAGCACTGCAGCCTGAGTACGCACTCTGCTCCCTGTGCTGTTTAACAGGGGCACTCCCACCCCACCTCTGCCAGGGGCAGGGCCTCTTGGCTCCATCTCATATAGTGTGGATTCATGTTGGGGTCAAGCCTGTCGCAGGTCCCATAGCCAGGATTTGAACACGCAAGGGCTGCCCTGAGGAACCCTGTGAGCTGCTCTTCGCACTGAGCGGCCCTGGCCTTCCTTTGCCCGACTCCTCTACAGGCAGGAAGCAGAGAAATGCTGAGTGACAGCCAGCCTGCATGAGGCGACCTCTCTGCGGTCACCAGCCCGCACTGCAGAGCAGGGACCCGCTTTAGTGTCAGTGGAAAAACAGGCCTGACCCGCTGACAGAAGCGCGTCATGAGCTGCTGACTGTGTCACGTCACGGGAGGATTGAGTGAAGATAAGAGGTGTGCCAAGCCAGATGGCCGACACTTATGACCCCAGCACTCAGGAGGCTGGGGCAGGTCCAAAAATAAAGTGGCCCAGCAGTTAGGGTGGCTGCTACCAAGCCTGGTGTCTTGAGTCTAATGCTCAGGACCCACATGGTGGAAGAAGTGGTACAACTCCAAAGGAGAGAGCCAGCTCTTTCAGACTCCTCTGACCTGACTGCCTGCTGTGCATGAGTGCACATATATATACCGCCACACGCACACATGCATGCAAATGCACTAATGAAATATGTGGGCTCAAGGGATGGTTAGCTGGTAAGAGCACTTCCTGCTTCAAGAGGCCTGGAGTTTGGCTCTGTAACGCCACCTCTAGGGTATCCAGTGCCCTCTTCTGGCCTGCACAGGCACCTGCAGACACATGTACATAATACACAGAGACACATATAGACATAACTAAAGACAAATCCATTTATAATGTAATAAAGGGGACAGTGGCTCACTGAGTAAAGGCACTTGCTGTCAGGCCCAACAACCTGAATTGTGTCCCTAGAGCCTTGGAGATGGTCTGTGTACCACGTTTGTGACTATCACATGTTGCATATTGGGCTGGAAGCTGCACCTCTGGGTAACATGTTTGTGTTAGCATGACGGCTGGTGGATGGGAATTACGGCAGTGTAGAGATAACAGAGTGCCCGGAAGACGGGGTTTCCTGGCCAGGGTGCTCTTCCTCGGGACGGGCCTCCTGGGTGGTACTCACACAGTGCAGAACGTGGGAGGAACCCTGAAACCTTGTCATCTTTCACCAACAGAACGGACGCCCTGCTCCTGAGACTGTCTGTAGTTGTGGGCCGGGAGGTGTTCTATGCGGCCCTGTGGGGGAGCGTTCTGACAAGCCCTTCCATCCGCCTCCCTGCCTCCTTGTTTGTGGTAAACCACATCAGCAGGGACTCACCAGGCAAGGAGCAGAAGTACATGCTGGGTACTGATTACCAGCTCACGGTAGGTGCCTTGCTGCGGGTGTGGCTGACATTCCAAGACTGAATGTGTGTGATGGTGAGCTGCCGAGCAGGCTCCCAGCACACACACTTAACTCCCTTTAAAGTTTACACTCGTGTGTGTGGGGGGGGACAGACAGACAGACAGACAGACAGACAAAGAGATATTGAGAATGAATGTGTACCGAAGAGTCCAGAAGATGATGCTGGCACTCTGGGAGCTGACATGGGTGCTGGGAACTAAAATCAGGCCCTGTCCCGTGGAAGAGCAGCACAGGCTCCACCCACTGAGCTGACTCTCCTGCCCGGGGTGGGTGGCAGGTGGCAGGTGGCAGGGCTCCTCAGCAGGCAATGGCTGCATGCACTGGTGCTCAGCCGCCCCTGCTGGGGTCCCCGCTGTGCCTTTAGTGTTGTTCCCTCCTATGCCCTGCATCACTGCCTCCTCCCCTGCTCCAGTGTCCGAAGACTCCTGGCCCTGTTTTCTGCCCTGGTCAGTCCTCTATGGCTGCCCTCACACCTAAAGGTCGGGGTTCCCCAGCCTCCTCTTCCAGGCCCTCGAAGGTGATCTGCCTTCCCTGGCAGCTACAAACCGTCTCATAGATTTTGTCATGTCAGCATCCCAGACCTTTATCTTTCCCAACTGGGATCCAGTGCTTGAAGACATGCCGCCTGTCACCCCCTGGAAGTGGACCCACACTTTAAACAGTGTTTCCAGATTAAATGGGGTTACAAAGTCTGGGGCCAGCAGGCATTGCTGCCTGCTGAGGGTTGGAGAACTTCCACCAGATCTTTCTCAGGACCATGGGATAGAATTGAAGAGCCCTCAGGCTGATTGGCCATGGAGACCCTATGCGCTTGTCTCCCTCTTTCCCGCCCTGTGGATCTGGCCCGTTTGTTTGCCCTGCCTTAGTCTCTCATGGGCCAGCAGTCCTTGCGCTGGCAGCCTCCACCCCACTCTCACCCGCTTTTGTAAAGCATGGCTCTGCGCACACCTGTCTCACGCTTGTGTGCCTGTGGCTCACACAGCCCCGGTCAGGACTGGCTAGCTGTCTGCTCCCAGCTGATCGTTCACCTGTCCTCTTCCCACAAGCCTGTGTGTGTGGCTTTCAGCCTCACTGCACCATCCCCTCCTGAGAGAGGACACTCGGTTGGTACCCTTGACTGAGGGTCCACCGGACCACGTGTCTTCCTTTGTTTACGTGAGGTCCCTGTTGTCATATAGCCTCATAGTCCCCAGAACTCCAAGCCCTGTTCTCGTCTCCTGTGTGGCCCAGATGCCACATCAAGACTCCCAGCCCGAGTTTCTTGTTTTCATGGCTGCGTAGCATGGACACAGAGAGTATCAGGTGTCTTTGAACAAGCACTGTGATTTGTCATTTCAGGTGAGGTCCCTGTGTGCTTCACTACTGGACGCTAATGTTCTTGTGCAAAGAAATAATCTGGAAATCATTCTGTTTTTCTTCCCATTTTATACCTGTCTGGTGAGTCCTTTTTGCCCTTCTGGACACTTTCCTGTTACTTCAAAGGCGGAGGCAAGTGCTGCTGTCCCTAACCGTTTAGTCCCGGAAACTGCTCAGCCACGGGGCAGTCTCTGCTCGTCTCACCCCATCAGTGGCTCTTTCTCATTTTGTGGGCATCGTGTGACTTCTCCTGGGAGGAGGTGAACAGATGTCTCTATATGCCATCCAGACAGGGCAGCAGCGAACGGCTAGAGGGTGATGTAACCTAGACCCAGCTTGGTGGGGCGGGTGAGGCGATGGTTTTGTTAGGGTCACTAACAAGAATGTGGGTGACTCAGAGGGAGCTGCATGATAATCATGGAAGGGTCTACCCCGGCATTTCAGAGACACAGAGGCTCCCCTGCCGTCCCCTCTAATACTCACCACCTCCCCGGCAGCTCTACTGTATATATAGCACTCGGAAGGGACCTTGTAAATCATAACTTCTGTGAAGTTCCCTCAGCACCCTGCACCTTAGTCTGACCTCCAGATGGACCGACAGCAGGCAGGCGTTGACCGACTCCTTTGGTGGGCTGTGGGGACAGCCAGCCTCGTGACAGCTGTATTTTGGGGGTGGATGGTTAAGTAAAGCCACCTGTCAAAAGTTAGAAGCCTGCTGAGCATTCCCTTGAGGGTAACGCTCGCTCCATCCTTCCGACAGGACCCTGGTGAGCGAGCCATCCCTCTCCTCAGACGGGACGTTGTACACATTCTCTCAGCGGCCACCCAGACACTCCTGAGAAGGGACATGTCTCTCAACAGAAGACTCTACGCCTGGTTACTAGGTACTGAGCAGTGTATCATGAGCATGTGCCTCGGTGCCGGTTTGTGGACTAAATGATGCCCTTAGCGATGTCTCTGAGTCACGAACTGTGGAAAGACAGCAATGACTAATGCAGCCCTGGTCGCTGACGATTGAGGCTGGATTCCTACAGGACCTATGGTTATCTGCAGCCTTTTTTTTTTTTCTAATTTTTTTTTTTTAAGAAAAGTAAGGTTTTAAAATTCCAAATGAGTTTTTTTTTGTTTTTTTTTGTTTTTGTTTTTGTTTTTTGTTTTTTTTTTGGTTTTTTGAGACAGGGTTTCTCTGTGTAGTCCTGGCTGTCCTGGAACTCACTCTGTAGACCAGGCTGGCCTCGAACTCAGAAATCCGCCTGCCTCTGCCTCCCAAGTACTGGGATTACAGGCGTGTGCCACCACTGCCCAACTCCAAATGAGTTTTAATTTAAGAGTCAGACGGAAATACCGGAAATCTGTAGCTAAATTATATTTAATGAGAAGCCAGGTGAGATGGAACACATGTATTAAAAGGGCAAGGGTGAGGCCGAGGCAGGAGGGTTACGGATATGGGGCTGAGCTGCATAGTAAGACCCTATCTCAAAATCAGATTTAAGAACAGGGCTGTAGCTGAACAGTAGGGGCTTCCTCGGCATGTACGGAGCCTAGGTTCGAACCTCTGTGCAGAGGGAAGGGCAGAGGAGGCTGAAGCCTGTGCTGCGTGCTCCGTGGGGAAGGTTCACGAGGAGGAAGCCCCAGCACACTGACATCATGGGAGGGTGGGAGAGGGGAGCATGCATTGAGATCAGAGGAACCCCTGGACAGCATCTCTATGTAGTGTTTATTGGACAACTTGCAAGCTTGTAGGCAGTCCTTGGCTGTTGGCTGGAAGGCTCCCAGGAACAGAGCTCAGGGAATTAGAGGCCACGGGAAAGCATTTTTATGTATAACTTCCCATATTTATGGGTGTTAAAAAAAGAAAGCCGTGTGGACAGAGCACAAGGCTTCAAGCATGCTCTGCGGTTTGTAGCTGAGCTTCCCTCTCCCCAGCCCCTCCACAGCCTTCCAGAATCTCCATGGTGTGTGCGGGTCTTACCACACTGTTCCCAGGACCCACCTCCTCAGCTCTCTGCACTGCTTCTCCCTAGTTGTGAGCCGTGTAAAGTCTCTGTAAGGAAGTGTCTGCAAACGCTCATTTCAAGATGGGCAGCAGCAGGCTCATTGTGGACTTCTTTTGGGGGGGTGGGGCAGGATTTCTTGTATCTCAGGCTGGCCCTGAATTTACAGTAGAGCCTTCCACCGTGTACTTCTGATCCCCCAAGCCTCCACCTCCCAAGTGCTGTGACCGCAAGCATCAATACAGTGTATACAGCACTGGGAGGGAAATGCAGGGCTTCATACACCCCCAGGTTTCTTTGGAAATTTTAGGATTTTTAAAAATTGTGCGTGTGCGTGCACATGCTAGTGTTGACTGTATTTGTGCATGTAAGTGCAGTGCCTGCAGAGGCCAGAAGCTCCAGGTTTCCTGGAGCTGGAGTTACAGGCTGTTGTGAGCCTCTTACTGTGGGTGCTGGGAGCTTATCTCAGGTCTCTGCAAAACCAGT
The DNA here is from genome assembly GCA_964023405.1 of Apodemus agrarius. Lineage (NCBI taxonomy): Eukaryota > Metazoa > Chordata > Mammalia > Rodentia > Muridae > Apodemus > Apodemus agrarius. The sequence goes on along the minus strand of OZ030018.1, from coordinate 4,480,013 downwards.
ATGTGCTCTTAACCACTGAGGCATGTCTCTAGGCTCCTTTTAAGGATTTTTTTTTTAAAGGATGAGTACTCATTTGTTAGAACATGGGAGTCTAGCTGGGTGGTAGTACATGCCTTTAATACCCCATGATCAGGAGGCAGAGGCAGGTAGATCTCCGACTTTGAAGCCTGCTTGCTCTATAGGACAGCCATCACTGCACAAAGAAACTCTGTCTCGAAGAGAAGGAGGAGGAAGAAGAGGAGGGGGAGGAGGCAGCAGTCTATGTATAGAGAAAGTGCTAGGCCTGCTTCTCTGTGACTGGGAACCTCGGGTTTCTTCTTATTCCACAAGGATGGTCTTTCTTACCCTGCAGGTCCACTAACTGATCCAGAGCCCAGAATGGGAGCATGCAGACAGGTAGGCAGGCAGGCAGGCAGGCAGGCAGGCGTGCAGACAGGCAGGCAGGCAGGCGGGCAGACAGACACGCAGGCCGGCAGACAGGCATGCAGGCATGCAGATAGGCAACAGGCAGGCAGACAGGCAGCAGGCAGGCAGACAGGCAGCAGACAAGCAGCAGGCAGACAGGCAGGCAGGCAAGCAGACAGGCAGCAGCAGGCAGACAGGCAGGCAGCAGGCAGACAGGCAGCAGGCAGGCAGGCAGCAGGCAGGCAGGCAGCAGGCAGACAGGCAGGCAGGCAGCAGGCAAGCAGGCGGGCAGGCAGCAGGCAGGCAGGCAGCAGGCAGGCAGACAGGCAGGCAGCAGGCAGACAGGCAGCAGGCAGGCAGGCAGCAGGCAAGCAGGCAGGCAGGCAGCAGGCAGACAGGCAGCAGGCAGGCTGGCAGCAGGCAGACAGGCAGCAGGCAGGCAGCAGGCAAGCAGGCGGGCAGGCAGCAGGCAGGCAGGCAGCAGGCAGGCAGGCAGGTAGCAGGCAGGCAGGCAGCAGGCAGACAGGCAGCAGGCAGGCAAGCAGGCAGGCAGCAGGCAGGCAGGCATGAAGACAGGCAGGCACTCTGCCTTGATTTCGGGTAGTATGAAAATGACCGTTGTTTTCCAGTCCTTATAAACATGCTGCAGAGGGCAGTGAGTGGTTGGGCAAACTGGGCTGTGCCCACTGGGATGGGACTCCTCCTGCCTGCTCCTTAGCCAGGGCATGACTGTCAGATGTGGGTTCAGTGGAGGGCACTTCCTAGTACATGTTCCTCCCTGGAAAGGGAGAAGTGACTGGATCTCACTTTGCTTGTCTGTTGAAGGAATTGTACTTATTAAAATACCACAGCAGGAAGATTTTGTACAATACAGTATCTTTTTTTTTTTTTTTATTTTTTATTTTTTTTTTTTAGGTTTACAAAACATGTTCTGGTGGGGTTGTATTCTTTTTTTTTTTTAATTCTTTTTTTTTATTGTATATATTCTATATTTACAATTCATTTCCCTTTTTCTGGTTCCCCACCCCCAACAATACAGTATCTTTTTACAGCCTGTGGTGTTTATTCTTTTATAGGTTCAGACATTAAAGGAAATACCATTGTGCCAAAATCTGAAATTTCAAATTCTTATGAAGACCAATGCTCATACTTTTTTGATAAATACTCCAAGGATCTTTTAGTTGAGGTAAAAACATTTCTAAAAATGGAAATTTGACCATAATTAGGACATTTCCCATTATAGTCTTTTTCTTTTTTCTTCCCTTGTGTTTTTTGGGTTGGGTTGGGCTTTTTTGGTTTTGGTGGTGGTGGTGGTGGTGGTATTTCCTTAAGTCAAGGTGTCAGATTTTCTACATTGGCCTCAAACTCACTACATAGCCTAGGATGACTGAACTTTCAATCCTCCAACCTATCTCTGAAGCACTGGTGTATGCCAGTGTATCTAGTTTATACCGTGCTAGGCATTGAACCCAGGACCTCACCCATGCCCGGCAGGCACTCACTCCATCCACTGAGCCTCGTGTCTTCATTTGAGTCCGCAAAGCAGACACTGGGTGTGATCCCTGGAGGACCAACATGCATGTGTTAGGGGCTGGGGCTGGTCTTCATTTTCTCCCAGAGTGTTTAACTAATAATGCTGGACCCTGCCATTCTATAGTCTAGCCTAACTCTGCCACACATATTCCCCTGATGTGTGATGTGCTTTGTGAACAAACAGGCTCTGGCCGAGATACTGCACCAGAAGTTCTTAGACGCTGACTTAGAGGAGCGCCACCATGCCTACCTGAAGCCTTTCCGCATCCTTGTCAGTCTGCTGGACAAGCCAGAGATAGGTAACGTGGGAAAGCCACTGCCTTGGGACAGATCTGCCTCACTGTTCTCAGAGAATCCTTCACCCCTCTTACACACACCGTGACCCCTGACCCTGAGAACCTGTTGAGGGAAGTGACCCCTCCCTCCGTTGCTCTTCACTATCAGATCTGATGTGCAGTCACCAGAGCCCCACAACAGGACAGAGACCCCCAAACCCCCATCCGTCTGCTGCATTGCACACTCAAGGGTACTGCCCAAGAGGCCAGGGTCTGTGCACCTTCTGGCCAGAGCAAAGAGCCAAGAGCATTCTCAGGCCCTGAAACCCTTGGTTGTTAACCAGAGTGCGGCACTGACCATCTGTTGTGTGGCGTGGGCTCTAGGGCAGCGAGAAAGGACAGTGGTTCCTTGTGAAGACGGAAGGGGCACACCAGGTGCTGGGGTGTCTGTGCGCTTGTGCTTTGGGTTTTTAGATAGTCTGTGCCCTGTAGGCTAGCCCAGAACTTGGTATGTAGCCAAGGTGGTCTTGAGTCCATAATCTCTGGTATCTGCCTCCAAAGTCCTGGGATTATAGACATAACACCACATTTGATCTAGTTCTTTAAAAGTCACTACATGTATTATACACTGTGCCTGTGTGTACACTCTCATGAGTGCTCATGTGCACACGGTGTACATGTCAAGGTCAGAGGGCAGCTCTCAGGAGTCAGCTCTCTACCATGTACATCCTGGGAGTAGCTCAGGTCGCTGGTCTTGGTGGAAGGTGTCGTCAGCCACTGAGACAGTTACACAGGTCCTGCCTGCCTTTTTTTCCAGTAGTAATTTTGTTCTGGGTGACCTGCGTGTGTCATGTGTCTCCTCACCTCCAACATGGAGGTGGGACCTCCTGTGGTACCCATTTTACAGAGGGAGAGTCACCCAGTGCCCAAGCCTTCCTTTCAGGAGGCACTTCTGGCCCGGCAGTGCTGAGCACAGCTGCTCTGAGATGCTTGTCACTAACAAATACGATCCTTGCAGAGCCATGAGCCCCTATGGCTTAGCCAGCCCACAGTGTGAACCTTTCGTCCTAGAAGTGCCCATTCTGGGCTCCGGTTCTCTCCTCCCCTCCCCCTCCGTCAGCTAACAGAGGCTCCCGATAGACTCCTCTATACCTGGAAGTAACTCTGCTCTGGAAAGTCACGTTGTAGCCTGTGAGTCAGGTGCCATTAGCATGTTTAGAGCTTGCTTCGTGGCTTGGGGAGGTATTCAAAGAAGACATGGGACTTAGCATTAGGAGATGTATGTTTTATGTCAGAGCTGTTCTGCAGGGGACCAAACAGCTATGCCTTTAGCTCGGCTCCAGGTCATTCTTTAACCAGCGAGAGTGGTTAGCTTCGTTTCAGAAGGTTGTTAGCTTTGCTCTTCTGGCTGGCTTAGTCATCTGAGGGATGTGCCATAGCTAGACAGGCTGATCATACAGAACCAGGAGCACGAGGCAGTCACTCTATCCTGGTCCTGTCTGTTCTTCGAACAGGCAGGCTTTAGCCATGTCTTGTCTCCTGTGGAGGAGGGCTGCAGAACTGCTGTGGTAGGAAGGAAGCACTCGGCACCCTTCCAGGAAAACACAGAGCTTATGAAAATGGCTGTCTCAGAGGCACACTGTGGTTCTCTGAAAAGCACCAGAGTGCAGGCCAGTGGTGGAGCGGTTGCTTGGTGAGGCCACAGGTCTGGTCACAGCATGGGAAAACAAACTCATGAAAAATGAATGTGCTGTTGCCGTTGCACAGCAGAAGCAGAATTTTTCTTTGCTGAGAGTGGGCGGGCTCTCGTCCTTCTGGGCATGCTCATGAGAAGTCAGCGTTGAAAACTCCTGCCCTGTGCTCTACCCAGTGGGCCAGGACACTGCTCTGGCGTGTGGCTGGTACAGTTCCGTGGCCCCTTGTGATTGTCTCAGTATTGTTGTTTCTTTGTGTTCTTGCTCTGGGTTGAAAGAGCTGAGAGCAGGGCAGTGGCTCCTTCTCTAAGGACGTCTCTCCCAAGTGATGTTGGCCAAGCAGCTCACAGGCTTGGAACATGCCATGTTCAGCGGCCTTCACCCAGTAGAAGTAAGCTTGAGCCACCCGTCAGCCCCTTTACCTGTCCCCTTGTGTAGTCAGGGAGAGTAGCACAGCCCCTGCTCAGTGTGTCACTCACAGTGGCACTGGCTGTTCTTCTGCCACTGCCGCTGCCCTGGGTCACATCTGTACGTTGTGGAAGCCTGTGTGCATGGAGGGGCTCCACGTGCTGTGTATGTCCTCATTGGTGTGAAATTTGATGGTTAAGGCTTGGGAACCTAGCTCACTTGGAAGCGTGCCTCCATACCGTGCAGGAAACATTAGTTCCACCTGGCCTCTTACTGCACAAGTTGGGCATAGTGGCAGAAGCCTGTTTTTTGCAGCATTCTGGAGGTAGAGACAGGAGGATTGGAAGTTCACAGTAATCCTTGGCTACGTAGTGAGTTTGAAGCCAGCCTGGGCTAGAGACCACATCTCAAACAACACCTAAGTCTATTATTATCCTCCTCTAACTGTATTCTATTGATTTCAGGACCTCAAGTGGTTGAGAATCTATTTCTGGAAGTCATCAGGGCCTTTTATTCCTACTGCCACGATGTCCTCGGCGCTGACCTTAAGCTTAGCTACACTCAGAGTGGGAATCCACTAACAAGGTATGCACTCAGCTTCCACATCCTGCCGCCCTCCCCCACGGTCCTCCTCTGCTCTGCAGTATGAGTCATGCAGTGTTGAGAGGGCGAGCCGGCCACGGGTCAGAGCAGCTCCTTCCTTCTGTACGTGAGGGGAGCTTAGCCTGGCCCCTCCTAGGCTGCAACAGTGACTGTCATCCAGCAGAGGCCACTCAGTCCATTGGACACAATGGTGAGGCCCACGGAGAGGGGATGGGAAGATGGAAGGGAGGGAGGTCAGAAATAAGGGGGAGAAGAGACCACGGCGAGACGCTGAGAGCGGGTCAGGGTGCTAGAAAGGGTGTCTTTGGGGGCCATTAGGCAGATTGAACCATTAGCTCAGGGTCATCCTTAGCTACATAGTGAGTTTGAGGCCAGCCTAAGCCACTTGAGACCATCTTTAGATAGATAGATGATAAATAGATAGACAGACAGACAGACAGACAGCGAGCCACCTCTTTACACCTCACTGTTAAACATGCCTTCTGCCTGGATCGGTAGTGTACATACACACATTTAATCCTCCTGTTCTCTTGTTTATTCATGGTCAATGTACCGAGCAGTGTGTTATGCTGGTTTTTCCTCTCTCAAAAAATAAGAGGGTTTTCTTTCCTTTCTTTCTTTTTAAACATAAATCAATAGATGTTTATGTAGAGTAGCCTGATATTTGAAGCTATCAAAAAACAACAAAGACATTGTCTTTCACAATCCTTCCATCCTTCAAGGAAAAATAAAAGGTTCTTACTTCTTTCTAGATCCCTCCTAGAGGTTTAAATATAACCCCGCCTCCCAGCCCAAAGACAGGGTTGCGGGGTGTCTGAGTACAGCCATGGCTAGCTCTCCGCTGATGCCGTGGAATGTGCTGACCAGAGGACCCTCATCAGGGGCCGTCATTAAATACATCCTGGGGGAGCGAACAGTCTCTTACTGATAGACACTACCTTTCACGTGGCTTCCACCTTTTTCTGTTATGAAATAGCCGGTGTATCTTTGTGCATGCACCTGAGGATTTCTGTAGCCCTCCCTGGAGTGCTTTACTGAGCCGCAGAAACACTTTTAAAACATCAGCCCTGTGCTGGGGATGTAGCTCAGTGGGGGAGCCCTCAGCTCGTTATGCCCCAGGCTGGAGTTTGGCATCCAGCATCACGGTGTGGAAGCTGGGCCGCGCGCTGGATGGTCCATTCCTCCCACCAGAGCTCTTTCCTCTGTTCCTAAGGAGCTCCATGAGTAAGGACACGGTCACAGCTGCTCTCAGGTTGCCCATATTCATGCAGGCGGTGATAATTGGACTCAGTGGATTATTTGCAGAAAGAAAAAAGAGAAAAATAGTACACGCAGGTGGGATGGGTTAGGGGCAGGAGGGGACAGGGCAGGCTTGATTGTGCTACATTTCATGTATGTATAAAATGGTCAAAGGTTCTAAAAGCTGTTGTTTAGGAGTGAGGGCACTGTGGAATGCTCTCTGAGTGTGTCAGAGGCGAGAGCAGAGCGGGTGGAGGCTCCTTCAGACACCGCGCTCTGTAACACGGGCCCTCTGTTGTTGCGTTCAGCACAATCAAAGAAAACAGACACGCCTCCGAGATTGTGAAGACGGTCAACCTGCTGGTCTCGTCACTCAGCTCGGACTTCCTGTGGGATTACATGGCACGGTGTTTCGAGGAGTGCTTCAGGTGAGTGACGGTGTATGAACAGGGAGCAGGTGCATGGTTCTGTGGCTGTGTGGAGGCCGGGGCCTCACCCCAAGTAAATCTCAGTGGTCTCTCCTGACCTTCAGAGTCCAGTGGACACAGGGCGGGAAGGAAGTCGGGTAGGATTCTGAGCACAGGACAGGCTGTCTGGGCCACTGTATTCTCACTAAGGTCTAACTCTGGAAGACCCTCTGCCTGCTCCCTAGCGTTGACAGTGCACCTCTGCAAGCCACAGGCTTAGGTTGGCTTGGGCACAGTCGCCACTGCTAAACTGTGCTCTTCAGTCTGAAATCCTTCCTGCAGCGAGAGTGATGGGTCAAAGTGCTCGTGCTTTAGGCTCTCGTGATGAGCTTTGTGCCACTGTCGATCCTGTGTGAACCCTGCATTGTCCCTGACTCCTACCCGCGTAAACTTTGGCCACCTGTGTCTGTGGCTACAGAGCCTGCCATAATTCCTGGCCAACCTCTTGGGAAATGGCATTTGTTTCCTTGATGTGCGTCTGGTATAGCTAGAGCCCAGAGACATGCAGGAAGGGTCTCACCCAGCCCTGCGCCACAGATCAGTAACGGCGAAAACCATGCCCAGTCATGCCCAGTGTGGGCATCCAACTTCTCAGCCACCCCTTAGTGCCTCCCCCCACCCCAAAATGTGGCACAGGTGGCCTGTCCTGGTCTGAGTGGATTGTCGCTGCAGCCACGGCCAATCGCAGGGCAGCAGGAGGGCAGAGGATGCCTGGCTCGGCTCCACTTGTTCCTTCTTTCTTTTGTCAGAGTTCGGGTCAGACTCAAGGGCTTGTGCTTGGCCTCTAAGCTACACCCCTGCCCTTGTTTTATGTGTCCATTTTGAAACAGATCTCACTCTCTAGACCAGGCTGGCCTTGAACTCACAGAGATCCACCTGCCTTGACTTCCTGAGTGCTGGGGTTAAAGGTTGATACCACCCCTGCCCTGCTGCTTGTTTGACTTTTTGAGACAGAGTCTCACTTAACTGCTCAGGCTGGCCTGGGACTCGCCACTCTCCTGCTTCAGCCTCTTAAATATTTGGGATTACAGACTGTACCACCGAAGTGGGTTAGTATATGTGCATGTATACCTGTGTGCGTGCATGCATATGTGCGTGAGTGTGTGTGTATGTGTGTGTGTGTGTGTGTGTGTGTGTATGTACGTACACATGTGCATGTGTGTGCGTGCCTATGTCCATGTGCCACAGTGCTCGGTCCAGTCCTCCGTCCACTTCTGCAGTAGGTCTGGTTTGTGTTGTGCTCCTGCTTACTCCAGGCTCCTGGCCCATGAGCTTCTGGAGATCCTCCTGTCTCCATCTCCCATTGTAATAAAATGCTGTGACCAAAAACAAGTTATGGGAGAGTTTGGCTTGTTGTTCTGGAGGGTGAGAGACCACTATGGCTGGGAGGCATGGTACATGCAGCCATGTTGGCAGGACAGGAAGCTGAGAGCGTGAAGCAGGAGTGAACTGCAGGTAGATCTCAAGGCATCAGCCTCAGTGATGTTCTTCCCCCAGCCGGGCTGTGTGACACTGCCTGCCCAGACCTAAACCTGTGCGCAGACAGCACCACCACACACCCAAGACTAAGGGAGATGTGTGTCACTCAAACCACCACTGTCTAGTCCTGCATATTTAGAAGCAACACTGAACTGCAGAGACTAGCACCCAACAGTAGGTCGGTCAGTGAAGCTAGTCATGCTTCTCCAGAGGTCACAGCTCAGAGCCTGTGACCTCATGGGTATCTCATGGAGGAAGCCCCAAAAAGAATAACCAGGGCATGGTGGCACACACCTTTAACTCTAGCACTCAGGAGACAGACCTCTGTGAGTTCAAGGCCAGCCTGGTCTGCATACCGAGTTCCAGTGTCAGGCAAGCCTATGTAATGAGACCGTTTTTCAAAAACAAACAAACAAAAAGCAGCCTCTGGCCCATGTTGTATGACATAGGCTGGTCCCTGTTCCCTCAGGTGGGTCTTTGATTTGGTACTGGGGACTTGAGCCACACAAGTGACATTGCTGTGTGTCTGCTGGGTGAAGAATTCACACCTGAAGGGATAAAGTTCAGGCCAAACAGTTTGCTTCCGAGACATGTTCAACAGGACACTCACTAACACTTCCCCACATTAGTCTGTCACCAGCACTGACGTGGTATCAGACCCACAAATACTGTCCTCTGCTGTGTTTAAAACAAAATAATTGATAGAAATCCTAAGGTGTTTGAAACCAAGCCAGTCATGTTAGCTCTTGCCTGCAACTTCAAAACCTGTGAGGCTATCAGGGAGGCCCTGACTCAGAACAAAACCAACCTTTAATCTCAGCACAGGGAGGCAGAGGCAGGCAGGGCTGAGTTCCAGGACAGCAGGGCCACACAAAGAAACCCTGTCTTGAAAAACAAGGGGTGGTTAACAAAGTTAGCAGTGGCTGAGGACTGTGGAGGCTAACTCTCACTCCTGTGGTTAGCAGACCGGTGACGCCGACCACGGCTACTGGAGAAGCCATCAGCCCTCCCCCCACCGTGTCGGAGCTCTGCACCCTCCTCGTGTTCCTCCTGGACGTGATTCCCTTGGTAGGTGTGCCGGATGCCTGCTCCTGGGTTCTCTCCCGGCTCTCCTCAGTCTTTCCTGTCTGTTCTCTTAAGCCTGCGTTTTAACACACAGGCCTGTCTCGGTCAGTTCTGTTGTGTGGTGTAGGCAGGTAGTCTCGCAGTCAGCGTGCTCCCCCCCTCCTGAGCACTCGTTTCCCACAGAACTGTGTTCCAGGGCTTCTTGCATTCTTGCTGGTTTCAGTTTTTGTTCTGTTTTTGTTTGGTTTGGTTTTTCAAGACAAGATTTCTTTACTCCCAGATTGCTGGGATTCAAGGTGTGTGCCACTCACTACAGCTGACTCATTTTTGCTGTTTTAATGAAAAGGATTAATTTCTGGGCTAAAGTATAGAAACAAGTTGGTGGACTGAGCTGCAGTTTTAGAGGTGACAGTGACCACATTTAATGTAGACGGCATGTGGCAGCGTTAGTGTTTTATCCAGGGGATAAACTCAGTGAAAGAGAGGGAGTGATGTGAACTGAGATCCAGATAGTCTGAGGTACTTACTTTTTCTGTGTGGCCGGCCATGGTGGGTAACTGCTACTTCTGTGTTCCAGGAACTCTACTCAGAGGTGCAGACCCAGTACCTCCCACAGGTGCTCGGCTGCCTGCTGCAGCATCTCGCTGAGGAGATGGAGGCCCTGAGCTTACCTGAGCTCACACATGCCTTGAAGACGTGTTTCAAGGTGCTTAGCAAAGTCCAGATGCCGCCCTCCTACCTAGACATGGAGCCTGCCAGCGGACACTCGGTATGTGCTCCAGGACGCAGACTTTGTCAGTGTCTCCGAGGAGTGGGGGGTAACTAGCACGGAGAGCACTGTGGACAAGAAGATGTGTAGCCACCGAGTTCAGGATGCTGAAGGCTTGGTGCAGATGATCTTCATTGCACCCTCTCCCGGGTAGCATAGGCTACACATGCAAATGACTACAGCAGCCCTTCCATTGTGAGTTTGTGTGCCTGGGACTTCACGTAAAGTGCAGACCAGAGTATGCCTCCGTAGGCAGGGTGGCTTCAGTAGCAGAAATCAGCCTTCTCAGTGTGAAGCTCAAAGCTCCTTTCTTTCAGTGCTGTGTGACTGAAAACTCTACCCGGCCCTTCACAGCTTCTCCTCGGTTTGCTGGCCATCTGTGGTACTTCAGGCTTGTCAGAATTGTGTGGCCACCACCCCATCTCTGCATTTACATGTACATGATGTTCTGTGTGTGCAGTCTGTGCCAAGTTGCCCTCTTTTATGAAGACACAGCCTGTTTGGATTTAAGCCACCCAGATGCCCCCCACTACCAGCTGCTATAGCCTTTCCTCAGATAAGGCCCCACTGCAGGCTGCAGAGGTTAGGACAAGGCCCCACCACTGCAGGCTGTGGAGGTTAGGACAAGGCCCCACTGCAGGCTGCAGAGGTTAGGACAAGGCCCCACTGCAGGCTGTGGAGGTTAGGACAAGGCCCCACTGCTGGTTGTGGAGGTCAGGACAAGGCCCCACTGCAGGCTGCGGAGGTCAGGACAAGGCCCCACCACTGCAGGCTGCAGAGGTTAGGACAAGGCCCCACTGCAGGCTGCGGAGGTTAGGACAAGGCCCCACTGCTGGTTGTGGAGGTTAGGACAAGGCCCCACCACTGCAGGCTGTGGAGGTTAGGACAAGGCCCCACTGCAGGCTGTGGAGGTTAGGACAAGGCCCCACTGCTGGTTGTGGAGGTTAGGACAAGGCCCCACTGCTGGTTGTGAAGGTTAGGACAAGGCCCCACTGCAGGCTGTGGAGGTTAGGACAAGGCCCCACTGCAGGCTGCGGAGGTTAGGACAAGGCCCCACTGCAGGCTGCGGAGGCTAGGGTTTGGATGCCTATCTGAGCGGCACATTCAGCTTAACCTGCTCTGTGTGGCCTATTTTTCTCTGTCAGTGCCATGGTGCATCCTTGTGTGTTTGCTGCAGCAGTCAGTCTCTAGCTTGTTATTTCTGCCTACCTCCCTGTGTGTATGGACTTGTACTGTGACCATTTCCCGTGACCAAGGTTGAGAAGCTTTCCAGTCAGCATCCTCATATGGCAAGTGGGTGGGTGCCATTGTCTCCAAAGGATACAGTTTGGTCGTGGGCTGCAACGGAAGGGCCATGATTACTTCCTTGAAATCGTGAGACCTGCCACACCAGATGACACCTGGTGATTGAGGCTCAAGGGGAGTATTGAGACTGTTCTTAGGGGTGACAGATCTGAGAACAGTTGTTATTGCTGTAGACAGACAGGGGGACAGTAGCATGTAACGGTCTAAGAGATCAGGCCACATGCGCAGTGGCATCTTCTAGTTCTCACTGGAGAGTGGGTGGGAAGGAGATGGAAAAGCTCCTGGGTTTAGTGGGTGACTGGTTGGCTGGTTGGTTGGTTGGTTGGTTGGTTGGTTGGTTGGTTAGTTTTTCAAGACAGGGTTTCTCTGTGTAGTCCTGGCAGTGCTGGAACTCACTCTCTAGACCAGGCTGGCCTCAAGCTCACAGAGAGCTGCCTACCTCTGCCTCCCAAGTGCTGGGATAAAGGCATGAGCCCCCACCAAGTGGCTGCGTAAACTCATGGTTTTAGTCTGCAGTTGACCACTGCTAAATGTGACCGGTGAGTCCATGTGTTAGAATCCGTAAATGTCACTGGAGAGTCGATAGGGCAGGGGAGGCAGGAATCTAGAGAAACAACCAAATTACTGTGGTAACTGCCATCAGCATGGGTTCTCCACACGAGGAGCCTGCAGGATGAGAGATGGGGCTTTCCTTGTCTTTCACAGAGTCCAGTAAAAGGAGGAAACAGTGGCATTGTTTTGGAAACGGAGGCCGTGGTTGCAGGTGATGAAGAGCCTTCCTTTCCCCCACTGAAATCTGAAGACAGTGGGATTGGGCTCAGCGCCTCGTCACCAGAGCTCTCTGAGCACCTCAGGGTGCCCCGGGTGTCTGCGGAGAGAGACGGCATCTGGAAGAAGGATGGGACTATGCAGGCGGCGTTTCTTCGCATCCAGGAGCTCATTGCAAACTTTGCCAGCAAGAACATCTTCGCGGCGTCGCTGGCCGTGTCTGGGGAAGAAAACAAGCCCCCAGGGAAGAGCAGCGAGGGCCAGACACTGGGCACTGAGCCCTCTGCCAGGAAGAGCTCATGGGATTCCAAGCCCATCACCGTGCCCCAGTTTAAACAGATGCTGTCGGACTTGTTCACGGTTCGAGGGTCTCCCTTTAAGACAAGAAGCTCAGAGTCACTGTCGTCTGTGCCAAGCAGCCCACACAGGAAGGCAGCAACAGAATGGGGTGTTGACCAGGTGGCCATTGAATTGGTGGGCTCCAAGGAGGACTGCAGGGAGGCCCTTGCTGCCGCCTGCCACCTGCTGCTGGACTGTGCCACCTTCCCCGTGTATCTGTCTGAGGAGGAGACTGAGCAGCTGTGCGAGGCACTCTTCCAGACTCCAGGTGAGAGGGTGGTCCTCCCAGGGCGTGGTCAGTCGGTTGGGAATCCTGTGGCTTGATGTTCAACTACAGTCATGTCCACCCAGACGTGGGGAAGGGAAAACCCTACAGTCCAAATGTTCAGAAATCCAAACCTTCTAACAGTGATACATGCTTTCGGGTCATTTTAGATTAGGGAAGATTACCCAGTAACTCTGCAAACACCCTCAAATCTGAAACCTCTGGAATCAGAAGCATGTTGGATGCCAAACCTTTGGTTAGGAGCTTTGTGCCAGCCAGCCCATTTCCTTCTGTAGCCAGCTGCATGAGTGACTTGATGTGTCTGCTTCTGACTCCTGTGTCAACTGTGTCTGGCTCGTCAACTAGTTTCTTTGTAGACCAGGCTGGCCTCAAGCTCACCGAGAGCTGCCTACCTCTGCCTCCCAAGAACTGGGATAAAGGCATGAGCCCCCACTGAGTGGTTACGTAAACTCATGGTTCTAGTCTGCAGTTGGCCACTGCTAAATGTGACCGGTGAGTCCATGTGTCAGATGATCCATACGTGTCGTTCCAGGCTGGCCACTGCTGGAGGGTTGATAGGGCAGGGGAACAAGAATGTAGAGAAGCAACCAAATTACTGTGGCTACTGCCATCAGCAGGGTTCCTCCACAGGAGGCGCCTGCGGGATGAGAGATGGGGGATGTGCCGGGAAGCCTGCCTGGTCCACCCCGAGGTCTGACTCATGAGAGATACCCAGCATTGCTAGAGCCATGGCTAGCTGGCTGCCATGACCACCATCAGAGCTGAGTGCTTTCAACAACAGAAACATACTGTCTCAGCTCCGAACCAGAAGCCCCAGAGCAAGCTGTCGGCAGAGACCACTCCGTCTGTCTGTGCCTGGGTGCAGTCCTTCCTCAGTCTTCCGGCAGTCCAGTCTGTCTGCACAGAGACTCCTCCCTCAGTGAGGACCAGGCACAGTGGGCTAGAGATATATTACTTTCTTGTTACTATGACAAATTATCTGACAGAAGCAACCTGAGGGAAGAGAGTCGTATTTTCTCTGAGGGGTTCAGGAGAATGTCTCTGGTAACAGGAAAGGGACAGCAGCTGGGACAGCTCTGCCTCCTCTGATGGCAGGGCAGGAAGGGAGACAATAGAGGCAGCCTCTGTCCTTAGCAGACTGACCTGCCTCCAGCATCCTGGCTTCAGAGCTTTCCAGAACAGCGCCAGCAGCTGGGGTGTCGACAGTGAGCTCCAAAGCATAGCAAAGGCCCGCTCTGATGAGGCTTGGCCTCAGCTGATTGTGTGTAGGAAGACCTTGTCAAGCAAGTCTCCCCCTGTAGTTCATCTCCAGATGAACACAGTGCTGTCCAGATGCCTCGGGCTGCTGCCCCAGTGGGTCCCATGGGTTCCGAGGTCCTGTGGGGACTCTGGCATCGGAGTGGGGAGGCACGCTCACCTGCTCGCCTCTCTTCTCTGGCTCGTCCTTTTAGGAGCCAGCGACTGCAGTTTCCCACCGTGGCTGAAATCCCTCATGACAGTTTGCTGCTGTGTGAAGGACTGCTCCCTTCAGAACATAGGCATCGCCACCCTGCTGGAAGCAATAAACCACTCGCAGTCCCTCGCTCTCGTCATCCAAGACAAGATGAAGCGCTACAAAACCTCCGGGAACAACCCATTCTTCGGCAAGTTACAGATGGTGACAGTCCCTCCCATTGCTCCTGGGATACTGAAAGTCATTGCCGAGAAAACAGACTTCTACCAGGTACCTCCCCTGGGAAGCTGGATAGGGTCATGGCCTTTTCCTCAGACCAAAATTGCTGACTGGCAAAGGGGTTGAGCAAGTCCAGTGTCATCCAGGGGCCTGGAGGGACTTGGGGCCGTCTGGTTTGTCTGCAGATCCCAGCTCCTGACAGTCTGCGCCTCTCAGCAGGCCAGAGCAATAGCGTCTGGTCTTTCTCAGCATGTAGATCTTACCCGATAAGCGGGCTCTGATGGGACAGTTGGGGCCCAGCACTGTGCCGTGCCCAGGTTATGGGGCAGTTAGGCTCTTGACTGGGCAACTCCTGGTGGGCTTTTCCTTTGTCCCAGCTGTGTCTTGTGATGTGATGATGGGGCTCATGCAGTGAATGTGAATAGAAGCCACGCTCTAAGGCAGGCTCGCTCGAGGGAAAGACACCGGCGTTTCTGTGCTTGCGTGGTCTCCACTCCCGTTTCCCTGCAGAGGGTGGCCCGTGTGCTCTGGGACCAACTGAACAAGGATACGCGTGAACATCACATCACCTGTGTAGAGCTCTTCTACCGCCTGCACTGCCTGGCCCCGAGCGCCAGCATCTGTGAGGACATCATCTGCCACGCGCTCCTGGACCCCGACAAGGTGAGCCTCGCATCCGCATCCTCGGCGCGGCACAGCGCGGCGCGGCGGCCAATGGGCTAATGCTTCTGCCCCACTTCACGTGCCCAAGGCAGATGGTTCCCACCCAGGCCTAGTCTCTGCTCAGCTCAATAGATGTCCCAAAGGACAGAGGTAGCCCAAAGCAGATTCATGGGAGCTCGCACCATTGCTTTTAAGGTCCTGATAGTGCAGTTGTGTCCATATTGAGGTTCACCATAGAATCTTGCCCTGATTCCCTGAAAGTCAGGACTTGCAGGCCTCTGGAGCTGTTTGTAAGATCCCTAGTTGTGGAGAGTTATCAGCCTCCTGGGAGCTCCCCACCAGTTGATTGTCCTTGTCCTTTAAGGCCATGGGCCTGACACGCTGTGGGCCGTGACGAACTGTGCTCTGCTTTCTCTTTGGAGCACAGCACTTGGATGTGATTCTGGACGCTGACTAATGCCAAGTCCTTTTTTTAAAGATTTGTTTTTATTTTATGTGTATGTTTTGCTTGCATACATGTATATGTATATATGTATGTATGTATGTATGTATGTATGTATATTCTGTGTGTGTATGTGTGCTTTGTTCCCATTAAGGCCAGAATAGGGCCTGGTTCCCCTTGAAATGGAGTTGCAAATGGTCATGAGCACCATGTAGGTGCTAGGAAATGAACCTGGGTCCTCCCTGTCTCCAGCCCTGGGTACCAAATCTTAAACATGTACTCCACTAAGCTCACATCTAAAGCCAGGAGAGCTGGGGCACTCCTGTATCCCAGCACAGCCATGCTGTGCAGAGTTCCAGGACAGCCATGCTGTGCAGAGTTCCAGGACAGCCATGCTGTGCAGAGAGAGCAAGGGAGGCGCGAGGGGCAGCGCTTGCCCTTCTGCCCAGGTGCTCTGCTGGCTGCTTCTGTTACTCACACATTTTTACGTTTATGAGTGTGTGTGTGTGTGTGTGTGTGTGTGTGTGTGTGTGTGTCACAGCACCGGTGTGGAGGTCAAAGGTCAACTCAGAGTCAGTTCTCTCCTACCGTTTTGGATTCCTGAGATTGGACTCACACTGCCAGGCTCGGGGCAGTGAACACTCTGCCCCCAACTTGCCCCCAACACTCTGGCCCTGCACTCATTATTTAAATGACACTTGGAACTGAGCCTGGTGTGGCAGGGGTATGATTCCCTCATGGGAGGCTGGGGCAGGAGGAGTACAGATTCAAGACCAGCCTGCACAACTTAGTGAGACCTTGTGTCAGAATTAGTTACAAATAAATAAATAGAGCAAGCAAGCAAAGCTGAAGGCGGGCAAGGTGGAACAGTTGCTGGGTGTCTTCAAGGGCTCAGCCACTCGCACTACAAAAAAAAAAAAAAAAAAGACAGAAGCCTTATGGTGACTTACACAGCTTTAAGATGAAACCAAGTTCTTCCCGCTTATTTCTTGATCAAGGGAACAAGATTGGAAGCTCTGTTTAGGTTTTCTGTGATCTGGCACCTGACACGAGAAATCCAGGGTAGTCGTGTGACATCCCACAACCGCTCCTTTGACAGGTAAGACAATTCTTCATTGTGACGCACTCCCCTCGGCCAAGGGCGCATTGCAGAGACCCCGAGATACTCGTTAGGCTCCAGAGGGAGTGGGGAGGGGCAGCAGAGCAGCCAGCAGGTTATCCATGGGAGCCCATGCTGCACAGGCAAGGCACCCATGTACCCAGTGTGAGACTCTTACGGGAGCTTCAGTGTGCTGGGGATAAGGGAGCCAAACCTCCTCAGAATCACTGAGGCTTTGCAGTCTGCCCAGAGGAGAGGACACCCAGGGGTTTGAGACTGGCCTAGACCTCAGGCTGCCTGTGCCCAGTTTCACTTGCTACATCACCACCTGCATGCCTAAGATGTAGTCTTTGGTATATTAGACTGCTTTGTCTTTGCCGTGTGCCCGCTGTATCTCTAAAAGCACATCCGTGAAGCTAGCACAGCCTGTCACTCATTTGGTGTGTAAGGCCAGCATGGTGACGCTCCCTGGGGTGTCTGGTTCAACAACAGGAGCTTACTGCAGGCCATGGTGCCTGACATGCAGGCAGCAGAGTGGGGATTTGGTGGCATCTCTCCCCACAGGTCCTTGTTTGTCGTCCTGGATAGCCTGGCTTGCACAGACGGTGCTATCAGTGCAGCAGCCCAGGGCTGGCTGGTGCGAGCGCTCTCCCTCGGGGATGTGGCACGCATCCTCGAACCCATGCTCCTGCTACTGCTCCAGCCCAAAACTCAGAGGACCTGCATCCAGTGCCTCAAGCAGGAGAACTCAGCCGGTGAGCGAGCGGCCTCACAGCCCCAGCGGGGAGGGGGGCCAGCAGGCGCTGCACCTCACTGCCATGGGGAGCTGGCGGATGGGGACTTCGACATTTTAAGCACCACAGGAACTAGCTAGTAGGTGTGAGTTGCTGTTTTCACTGAAAAGTCAGTGCTCTGTTAGTGAGAGGAAATATTTGAAATATGCAGTATATTATTATTAGCTATGGTCACCTTGCTGAAACTGAAACTCACCACTCTTAGGTAAGAGTCTTCATACCCTCTGGCCAGCACGTCTCCTGGCCTTCTTCGCCCAGCCTCTGGCAGCCACCTCTGTTCTTGCTTCACCTCTGTGGGACTAGACTCTAAATGTTGTCACTATAAAAGAGATGGTGAGATGAGTTATGCGCGGGGTTTGTTCAACCACTCATGGTACACATGCACATTTTAAAAACCACACTGCATCCCCTCAGGATGTGAACCTGTTGTCTCCTAGTGTTGTCTTTTCTCAGATTAGCAGCCCACATGTAAGTACACACGGGGATGCTCGACGGTTTCACGGGAGAAAACAGCCCGTGTGTGTCCCTAGTGCACGGTAGAGCACCTTCCCAGGGTCCGCGTAGCGGAGGGCGGAGCCGTGGGTAGGCAACATTGTTAGTTGAGGTTCTACAAGCCTCTCTGTGTAGATTTGTGCTCCAAATCTGGGATAGTTTCAGGTGACTGAAGAGGCCACACTGTTAGGGAATCTGGTCATTTGTCCTTTATGTTTTCTTGGTCTTACAGAGAGAAACAGTGCCACCTTGAGGTGGGTGGAGGGAAAGGAAACAGCCTCCTCTGTGCAAAGTTCTTCTGAACCTGTGAGGGAAAGCTGGTCACCTTCTCAAGGACACTGAGTTATTCTACCTCCTAGAAAAGGGGTGCTGAGGGAACTACACACCACACACCTTCTCCCTGACGCTCTGCACGGCAGCTCCATACTGTAGTATTTCTTTTGTTTTACATGTATGTGTGCGAGAGTAGATGTGTGCCACATACACACATACTGTATGAGCACATGCATGCCACGGCACCTATGCAGATGTGAGATGTGTCACACACACACACACACACACACACACACACACACGGTATGGGCACATGCGTGTCAGGGCACCTGTACAGGTTCCAAGGCTAGAACTCAAGCCATCAGGCTTTGTGGCAAACAAGTTATCCGGCCAGCCAGCTCCTGCCCCTCCTCTTCCTCCTTACAAAAAGCCCCACTGTATGGTTCTTCTTCCTTCTTTGAAAAAAATGTGCCCCACTGTGCGGTTCTTTAGCTTCTGTCTCCCCACCGCCTAGTTACTTCCCGTTTCCTTCCTGGTGCTGCTGCAGCTGCTCCCTGGCAGTACGAGAGAATGAGGAAAGGGAGGTGCTGCCTGCCCTGCCCTGTCTGTGCTGCTGTGCACTGTGTGCTCGCAGGCTGTGCATCTCCGGTTTGCAGGCTATCTGTCTCCGGTTTGCAGGCTGTCCGTCTCCGGTTTGCAGGTTGTCCGTCTCCGGTTTTCAGGCTGTCCGTCTCCGGTTTGCAGGTTGTCTGTCTCCGGTTTGCAGGTTGTCTGTCTCTGGTTTGCAGTTTGTCTGTCTCCGGTTTCAGGCTGTCTGTCTCCGGTTTGCAGGTTGTCCGTCTCCGGTTTGCAGGTTGTCTGTCTCCGGTTTGCAGGTTGTCTGTCTCTGGTTTGCAGTTTGTCTGTCTCTGGTTTCAGGCTGTCCGTCTCCGGTTTGCAGGCTGTCCGTCTCCGGTTTGCAGGTTGTCCGTCTCTGGTTTGCAGGCTGTCTGTCTCTGGTTTGCAGGCTGTCTGTCTCTGGTTTGCAGGCTGTCTGTCTCTGGTTTTCAGGCTGTCCGTCTCCGGTTTGCAGGCTGTCTGTCTCCGGTTTGCAGGTTGTCCGTCTCCGGTTTGCAGGTTGTCTGTCTCTGGTTTGCAGTTTGTCTGTCTCTGGTTTCAGGCTGTCCGTCTCTGGTTTGCAGGCTGTCTGTCTCTGGTTTGCAGGTTGTCCGTCTCTGGTTTGCAGGCTGTCTGTCTCTGGTTTGCAGGCTGTCTGTCTCTGGTTTGCAGGCTGTCTGTCTCCGGTTTGCAGGCTGTCCGTCTCCGGTTTGCAGGTTGTCCGTCTCTGGTTTGCAGGCTGTCTGTCTCTGGTTTGCAGGCTGTCTGTCTCTGGTTTGCAGGCTGTCTGTCTCTGGTTTTCAGGCTGTCCGTCTCCGGTTTGCAGGCTGTCTGTCTCCGGTTTGCAGGTTGTCCGTCTCCGGTTTGCAGGTTGTCTGTCTCTGGTTTGCAGTTTGTCTGTCTCTGGTTTCAGGCTGTCCGTCTCCGGTTTGCAGGCTGTCCGTCTCCGGTTTGCAGGTTGTCCGTCTCTGGTTTGCAGGCTGTCTGTCTCTGGTTTGCGCTTCTCCGTCCTCTTCTCACACTGCATGTGTTCATAGCACAGACTTGTTGGAAGCTATTTCACCAAAAAACAGAGAGAGAGAGAGAGAGAGAGAGAGAGAGAGAGAGAGAGAGAGAGAGAGAGAGAGAGAGAATATGAATATATATGAATTGAGGGCTGGAGAGATGGCTTAGGGGTTGAGAGCACTGTTGCTCTTCTAAAAGACCTAGGTTTAAGTCCCAGCACCCACATGGTAGTTCAAAACTATAATTCCAGTTCCATGGGATCTGATACCCTCACACATATATACATAGATGCAAAGCACCAATGTAAATCAAGTTTTAAAAAGAGGTTGATATTTAAGAGTGCTGTATGTTACTGCATAAGTGTTACTGTGTCTATTTTAAACTGTAGGGAGTGGCTGGCATAGCAGCTCACACCTGTAATTCCAGCACTCAGCAGGCTTGGACAGGAAGAGTGTCACCTTGAGACAGTCTGGGTCATTTAGCAAGTTTCTGTTTAAAATGATAACAAAGGTGCAGAAAGCTGGCACGGGGCTGGGGAGCTGGCGTACGCCTGCAGGAACGCCGAATGGGTGACAGCACCTCCACACATGCACACACACGTGTACCCACACCCATACAGAACATATACACACATGCAGAAACACCATGAATGTACACATACACGTGTGGGAAAAAAAGAAAGATAAGAAAAGAAAAAAATCCTCCAAAAATTTCAGAAGAAAAGGCATTACGCGGAGGTCCTGACAGTGTCAGCCAGTGAGCTGGGCACTGCTGGTGGGTGGCAGATGCGCCCTCCCCAGTCTTGTCTATAGCTGTGTGAACTGAGCGCTTTCTCCAGTGGACTCATTGTGTACAGCTATTGTGTATCTGGATGTCCCTCTCACTGTACCTCATATCCATGGGCCTTGACACATGCTTTATAGCCCAGCAGCATGTCTGTTACAGGTGTGCACCTAACCGTTCCTGCACCTTTTCTGTGACTTTAGGGCTCACTCCCCATTTTCTCCACATAAAATATAAAATCATTCATATTTTTCCAAAGTGCCTCCTCCCAAAATTATGATTAAAACAAAAATGAACCTATGGTGGCCTAGAACATAGGAATTGGTAATTAGAGGACAGGCTGAACTGTGTAACAGGACTTTGTCTCAAGAAAGAGTAAAAAACAGAAGTTGATATAACAAGCACATGCCAGTGTAACTAATACAGTCCCTGAATATCCCTAAGAGTGCGGTTCCTGTGTGCCAACACCAAGCTTTATGTGGTGTGGGGATCGGTCTCAGGGAACCCAACACTCTAACCTGACGCTCTCCCACCTGAAGTATCCCTCCCAGCTGAGGACATATTTACGGTGTCTCTGTTTTGCCCATGTTATAATTTAGACTTGGGTGCAGTTCCAGTGGGCATTGTCTCCTTTAAGCCAAAGATCACTTCAGAGCCAATTTGTCATGTCTAGCAATTCTGGTCTAAAGTCCTTTGTCATTTTGTGGTTTCCAGAGGACTTACACCGTTGGTTTAGCAGGAAGAAGCCCACATTCAAAGAGGGGTGTGGTGAATCCGAGCTGCAGGGCACCCCTGAGGGATGCCTGCCTCAGGGTCAGTTCACTACCGTGGATAGAGAAGCCATCTGGGCTGAGGTAGAGAAGGAGCCAGAGAAATGCCCACCAAAAAGTGATCTGAACGAGGAGGACCTGCCCTACTATGTGGACTTTCCAGACAGGATGACCTCTGGTGGCGGGGACAGCAGTGAGCACACGGAGTCTGCAGACACAAGCTCTGTCCACACGGACAGTGAGAACACATCCACCTTCTCATCTCCCTCCCATGACCTGCAGGACCTGAGCCACGAGGACAACTGCTGTGCCCCCCTCCCCATCGGGGGCAGGGCGCACTCCAAGCGGGCAGCCTTGCTGGCCGCCTTCCAGCCAGACAGCCCCGGGTCCAGCGCCAGGTTGAGCCTGGTGCGGGCAGACTCGGACAGGACGCAGGCTTCCGAGTCGCTTTCCAGCGATGAGGAGGCTGACGTGCAGCTCCAGGCCATCACCACGTCGAGGCTGCTGAGGCAGCAGAGGGAGAAGCAGGAGACAGTGGAGGCCCTGTTCAAGCACATCCTGCTCTACCTGCAGCCTTACGACTCCCAGAGGGTCCTGTATGCCTTCTCCGTGCTGGAGGCCGTGCTGAAGACCAACCCCAAGGAGTTCATCGAGGCTGTGTCCAGGACCGGCATAGACACCAGCTCCACTGCGCATCTCAACCTCATCTCCAACCTCCTCGCGCGCCACCAGGAGGCCCTCATCGGCCAGAGCTTTTACGGCAAGCTGCAGACTCAGGCCCCCAATGTCTGCCCCCACTCCCTGCTCATTGAGCTCCTTACCTACCTCTGCCTGAGCTTCCTCCGGTCCTACTACCCCTGCTACCTGAAGGTCTGCCACAGGGACATCCTCGGCAACAGGGATGTGCAGGTCAAGAGCGTGGAGGTTCTCATTAGAATAACCACCCAGCTGGTCTCCATGGCCAAGTCCTCGGAAGGGAAGAATGTGGAGTTCATCCACAGCCTGCTGCAGAGGTGCAAGGTCCAGGAGTTTGTCCTGCTCTCGCTGTCCGCATCCATGTACACCAGCCAGAAGCGCTACGGCCTGGCCACCGCTGCCCGTGGGGGCAGGGTCCTCATGGAGGACAGCCTCTTTGAGGAGAGCCTCATCAATCTGGGGCAGGACCAGATCTGGAGTGAGCACCCACTGCAGATCGAGCTGCTCAAGCTGCTGCAGGCCCTCATCGTCCTGGAGCACCACCTGGGCCAGGGTCAGGAGGCAGCCGAGAGCCAGCCGGCCCTGTCCCGAGAGTGGCAGAGGGCGCTGAACTTCCAGCAGGCCATCGGGGCCATGCAGTATGTGCAGCCCCACCCTCTCACCTCCCAGGGCCTTCTGGTCTCAGCTGTGGTGAGAGGGCTGCAGCCCGCCTATGGCTACGGCATGCACCCCGCCTGGGTGAGCCTCGTCACACATTCCTTGCCATACTTTGGAAAGTCTCTGGGATGGACAGTGACACCCTTTGTTATCCAGATTTGCAAAAATTTGGACGATCTGGTCAAGCAGTATGAAAGCGAATCTGTCAAGTCCGCCGTCAGGTATGCTAGCCTTGTGCTTTTGTTGGCCTTTTGTAAGGATGTCTCTTCAGTGAAGACTGCTAATGGGAAGATCAGCAGAGCCCCTCAGAGGAGCATGCATGTTTACATCCTGTGTGTGTTTACATCCCGTACGTGTTTACATCCTGGGCTTTACCCCCATGTCTGCTAGAGTGCTTGCCTGTTAGCGTTCATAAACCCAAGGTCCAGTCCCCAGCACTGCATAAAATAAAAACAGCACTCAAGGCCATCTTAGCTACATAGTGGATGGGCTCTGCGCTAATTGGTACCGTGTGTAAATAAACCCACACAGTGACCCAGGCCTTCTTAGAGGTGCCAGCTAGTTAGTTAACTGTTAGTTTTGCAAAATAGAAATAAGCAAAACCAGAATCAGCTTTAGAATAAAACACCTTAAACCTTTTCTCAGTAGTGACTTTATAACGTAAAGCAACACCCAAAATGCCTGTGCTTTCAGGAGCCCAGTCAATCAGTCACAGCGAATCTGTGTTCTGTTTGCATGTCAGACTGGAACCTTCAGGGCCGTACATTCTTCTACATTCTCAAAACCAGTTTCTCACTTCTAAATATTCTTCTAATACTTATTGGTGCGTGCGTGCATGTGTTTAATTGTGTATGTCTTAAAGGACAAGTTGGGATATGTGTGTGTTTAATTGTGTATATCTTTTTTTTTAAAGATGTATTTATTTATTATATGTAAGTACACTATAGCTATCTTCAGACACTCCAGAAGAGGGCATCTGATCTCATTATGGATGGCTGTGAGCCACCATGTGGTTGCTGGGATTTGAACTCAGGACCTCCAGAAGAGCAGTCAGTGCTCTTAACTGCTGAGCCATCTCTCCAGCCCTAATTGTGTATATCTTAAAGGACAAGTTGGGATATGTGTGTGTTTAATTGTGTATATCTTAAAGGACAAGTTGGGATGTGTGCGTGTTTAATTGTGTATGTCTTAAAGGACAAGTTGGGATGTATGTGTGTTTAATTGTGTATATCTTAAAGGACAAGTTGGGATGTATGTGTGTTTAATTGTGTATATCTTAAAGGACAAGTTGGGATGTGTGTGTGTTTAATTGTGTATATCTTAAAGGACAAGTTGGGATATGTGTGTGTTTAATTGTGTATATCTTAAAGGACAAGTTGGGATGTGTGCGTGTTTAATTGTGTATGTCTTAAAGGACAAGTTGGGATGTATGTGTGTTTAATTGTGTATATCTTAAAGGACAAGTTGGGATGTATGTGTGTTTAATTGTGTATATCTTAAAGGACAAGTTGGGATGTGTGTGTGTTTAATTGTGTATATCTTAAAGGACAAGTTGGGATGTGTGTGTGTTTAATTGTGTATATCTTAAAGGATAAGTTGGGATATGTGTGTGTTTAATTGTGTATGTCTTAAAGGACAAGTTGGGATATGTGTGTGTTTAATTGTGTATGTCTTAAAGGACAAGTTGGGATGTGTGTGTTTAATTGTGTATATCTTAAAGGACAAGTTGGGAGGCCATTCTTTTCTTCTAAATTGGTTCCAGGAACAAACTCAGGTCACCACCCTCTGTTATTTTATTTAACAATTTCTCATTTCTTCTCCACAGCACAACCTCAAAGAAGGAAAACATTTCTCCAGATTACCCGCTCACTCTTCTGGAAGGTCTTACGACCATTAGCCATTTTTGTCTTTTGGAACCGCCTATCCAACATAAAAAGGTACATTTTCCCCCTAGAATCTGAAGCAAATTGCTTGTTTTGTCTTTACTGGGCTGTGACTTCATTAAGTATATAATGATATATGAATGATGCAAATGTTATGCAAATATATATGAGCCGCAAATGGGAATATAAATATGAGTTCTACATGTGTGCAATATGCAAATATATACAAGATATGCAAATGTATACTCAAACATAGGTGTGTATACACAAGAAACTAAAGTCGGTGAGTTCCTTCAGCCTTTGCCCACTGCTCCATCAGCTGGCAATAGTGGTAAGATAGAAAGCAGACTGATTTATCATAGGCTTGCTTAACTGTGTGTGTGTGTGTGTGTGTGTGTGTGTGTGTGTGTGTGTACGCTGCACACACAGGCACATTTGTAAGCCTGTGTACATGCATATGGAGACTGGAGGAAGAGTTAGCTTCTTCCTGTTGCTCTCCACCTTTCTGCCTTTAAGATCCGGTCTCACTGAGCCAGAAGCTGTCTGGCCAGAGGCTCATGAGCTCCCAGTTCCTGTTCCTCTCCAGTACTGAAGGGACAAACATACAAGGCGATGTCCAACTTTTTAAGTGGATGCTAGGGATTCGAACACACGTCCTCACACTTGCACACAAACACACTTCTTTCCCATTAAACTAGCCCTTCCTCTGCACGCATCTTAGTCTGAGTGATTTTTATTTTTACCTCCTGATGTTATGATAGGATGCTTGTGAGATCTGAGGGGCTGCTCCAATGTGTCTATCCAAGTCTTAGGGCAAAAGCTAGGCCTGTGGCGCATGCCTGTGGAGGAGGGAAGAGGAGCAGAGTTCAGGGTCATCTTTAGCTAAGTTAAATGAGGAATAAGTTTGAGACTGAACTGCATGAGAGCCTCTCTTCTAAAACAAAGAAAAGCACAGTCTTAAAATACACCCACTGCTTTGATTGATTTTAAAAAAATCTATTTAAGCTGACATAGTGGCCACACCTTTACTCCTAGTCCTCCAGAGGCCGAGGCAGGTGGATCTCTGAGTTCGAGGCCAGCCTGGTCTACATATTCGAGTTCTAGGACAGCCAGAACTATATAATAGAGAGTACCTATCTAAAAATGTTTATAATGTGAAGTTTCATGTCAGCGCAGTCTGAAAACGAGCAGTGGGTTGATACACACAGGGACAGATGTCACTTTCAGAATACCACATGGGCGGTGGCCCACCCTGCATCCCATCAGCGGCACCATCCTCAGGGAGAGGGGACTTGGCTGGGGCAGCGAGCCTCATGCGCCCATTTGAACTTTCAGACTGCTGCCGTAAGTGATCCAATCAACTTGAGAAATGCCAAGAACGCCATTTTGGAAGAGCTGCCTCGAATAGTGAACACCATGGCCCTCATCTGGAATGTTCTTAGAAAGGAGGAAACTCAGAAGAGACCAGTGGATCTCCTGGGAGCCACAAAAGGATCCTCCTCCGTTTACTTCAAAACCACCAAGGTGAGGCCTTGGTGGGTCTGTTGGTCTGTGTGTTTACAGAAACTCGGCCTGCCCCGCCTCAGCCTCCTGAGTGCTGGGGTGTCAGCTGGGCATCCCCTTGCTGCTCCCCTGTCTGCACCATTTCCCGTGTCTCTGTCAGCCAGGTTTGGTAGCCCATGCCTGTGCCCCAGCACTCAGAAGACTAACGTTGCTGCAAGTGGAAACCAGATGGATCTGCACAATGAGTTCCAGGCCAATCAGGGCTACATAGCCAGACCTTGCCTCAGTAAACAAAGAAAAAAGTGTACATATGGAAACATGCATGCAAATAATAATAAAAAATGCTTAATGGAACCCACAGTCCAAATCAGACAGAAAAATCTCCCCTTAGGATAACTGTGATGGCACAAGCCTGTGATTCAGCATGGTAGACATGGCAGCAGGAAGCTCAGAGCTCAGGACTAGCCTCATCTGCAAACTGGGTTTGCAGCGGTCTTGAGACACATGAGACTCTTCATCATAAACCAGCAAACCTCCTCTGTTTATACAGAGCAGAGGAATGGCGTGGTTCCAGCCTTTCTTGGAAAACACTGTTGATAAAAGTAAAGTCTGATGATTAGACTCGGCCTCACAGGAGTGTCTGTGACTCAACGTTTGCACGTGGCTCATGTCTCGAGAGGGCCTCTGCAGCCTGGGCTGTGGTGGGCTGTGAGAGCTTCCTTATCTTTTTTTTTTTTTTTTTTTGGTTTTTCGAGACAGGGTTTCTCTGTGTAGCCCTGGCTGTCCTGAAACTCACTCTGTAGACCAGGCTGGCCTCGAACTCAGAAATCCGCCTGCCTCTGCCTCCCAGAGTGCTGGGATTACAGGCGTGCACCACCACGCCTGGCTTGAGAGCTTCCTTATCTTATTAAGCAAACACCCCAGTCTCGTAGTTTTTTATCTCTGCCTCAGAAGGCTGCAGGCCCACGAGCTCGTCTGTGATTATCTGATACTGCTTGTGTGGCTCAGCATTACCAAGGGCAGGAGTTGGGTGGCCCTGGGTGCCAGGCTCGGCTTTGGGTTCACACTGACCACTGATGGACAGGTATACACAGAACATCCCATCAGGTCCAGACATGCTAGACAGAGTGCTGTCCTCTGGGCACAACCTGGCCATTGCAGTCTTGAAATCAGCAGCTGTGAGCGGTCCTACACGACTCTGCCGCCCGCCTTTGTGTGGGGAGGGAGCATGCACCAGAGACCCAGAAGCATGTGGAGCACTACCCCTCCCTGAGGGGACTTTTCTCCTGTGGTCTAAGTTGTCCCTGTTCCTGTAGGTAACCCCAGTTAAGCTGGGGGGGGGGGGGCGGCGGCGGTATGACAGCTCAGTGGGTAGATCTCCTGCCTTTGAAGCCTGGTGACCTGAGTCTGGTTCTCCAAACCCACACGAAGGCTGAAGGGGGACTGACTCCTGAGGGTTGTCCTGTAACCTCCATACATGTGCTGGGCACACGCGTGTGTATACGCATACACATCACATCCCTCCCATGAGTTATAAATAAGAAGTGGAGTTCCTGAATTCTTAAACAATGAATAAGCTGGGCCGGGTAGCACACAGTTAATCTCAGCACTCGGGAGGTAGAGTCCGATGGCTCTCTATGAGGTTAAGCTTAGTCTGGTCTCCATAGTAAGTTCCAGGCTACATAGTGAGACTCTGCCTCAAACAGACTCCTGGTGTTACCAAGCTGGGCATCATTTCTTTGGCCTGTCATTAGTGCCCTCCCTGGTGAGTAGAGACTCTCGACTCCATAGGGAGGTTGGACCCAGTAGGTATACATAAAGGGACACCCACGCTAGCTCACGATGTTTATGGACAGCTGCTCCAAACAGGCCCTGAGAACCCTTTGTACTACTCATTCTGTCTGAGCCTCAGTTTCCCCATCTGTAAGAAGAGCCTGTTACTAAGCTCTCCTGCCTTGTAAGCAGAGGGAACAATTTTGATAAAGGAAAATGCTTTTCGTCCACTGTGAATGAAGTGTGAGCGTGAGGACACAGTGCTCATGGCCTCTTCTGGGCACCAGACCCTGCTCAGGCTCCCGTGGGCTGGCCAGGCAAGGCCCCGCCCTCATGGCAGGGCCAGCGGTGAGAAGACCCTGGGTACAGCTCCTGTGCTGCAGAGGAATGCACACAGATGGACTCATACGTAGGCACACATGCACACAGAAGTATGCACATGTACACAGGCACACACACAGAGACATACACACAAGTACACAGACAGGTATACACAGTGGTACACACAAGTATTCACACACTGGTGCACACATAGAGACATGCACACAAGTACACAGACAGGCGCATACATAGGCACACATGCACACCTGCACATGTACATACACAGGTGCACACACAGAGACATGCACACAAGTACACAGTGGTATACACATAAGTATACACACTCATACAGGTACACACACAAGTATGCACACTCACACAGGTGCACATACAAGTATACACACTCAAACAGGCGCACACACAGACATAAACACAGGTACACAGCCAGGTTACACAGTGGTACACACAAGTTCACACAGATGCACACACAAGTATACACACTCACACAGGTGCACACACAAGTATACACACTCACACAGGTGCACACAGAGGCATACACACAGGTACACAGATAGGTGTACATATGCAAGTGCGCACACAGAGGTCTACACACACAGGTATATACACACACAGGTACACACAGGAATGCACACAGAGTGGAATACACACAAAGCTGTATATACACACACAGGTACACTCACAGAGGTATACACACACAGGTACACACACAGGTTTGATCACTTCTCAGTAACATTTACTATCTCAAGACTCTGTCAAGCAACTCACCTAGCTGTGTCCCCTTCCCGGCCACTCACTGTGCCTTCCCTCTGCCCGGGGTGGCATGACCCATCTCACATCTAGCTCTCACAAGGGGACTCAGCCCCTCCTCTACCCCAGGCCCCGCAGTAGTGCTGTGAAGCAGTCCGCTGCAACTCTGCATGGGCCTCAGGCGAGGGCCTGAAGCAACTCTGTGAAGACTTTTTTTTTTCAATTAACACTTGCTTTTCTTCTCACCAGACCATAAGACAAAAAATTTTAGACTTGCTGAACCCCTTGACAGGCCATCTCGGGGTTCAGCTGATAGCCGCGGTTGCTACAGTGTGGAGCAGAAAGCAGGCACGGCGCCACAGCAAGAGCAAGGTAAGATGAAGATGGAGAGGGCTTGCTCCATGGGCTCAGTGCTCGAGGCGCCTGCTGATTATCACAGACTAACCCCTGCACCCGCACTCACAAGATAAACAGTGGGAGAGGACAGGCAGCGTCAACCTCGGGCCTCTGCACACATGCACACACTCACACGGATGTGGACGCACCTCCATGCACACACAGTCATCTCAGCTTCCTTCTGCGGGGACAGCCACCATGGAAGGCTGCCTGTGTGCCTCCTTGCCTTTACCTTCTCCTGTAAGCTTTCAAGGAACTCTCTCTTCTTCTGGACAGATGGTCCCCGCGGCAGGCGCGTCCCAGCACACCCTTGTCGACTTGGTCTGTGCCCTCAGCACCCTGCAGACAGACTCAGTGCTGCAGCTGGTGAAGGAGGTGGTGAAGAGGCCAGCGCAGATCAAAGGGGATGAGGTGAGCTGCCCTGGGGAGGGAGCACACGGGGAGAGCTACAGGCTGGCAGGCCTCCTTCCCATGCTTCTTCCCGTCATTGTGACCTGGTGGGAAAGAAGAATTCTGTGTTGAAGGATGCCTACAGAATTGGGAGCTGCTGTTAGTGGGAGCTACCTGAGGTCAGCTTGCCTGTCCCTGATGCCACACACCCTGCCTGGTGCTCAACTCTTAGCGCCTTCTAGAAAGAGGAAATGGCACCTGCCTTGAGGAACTCCACAGCCAGAGAGGTGTAGAAAGTAAACAGAGCCAGGTCCTATCAGAGGTGCAGGCCTGTGGCAGTTAGCAGAGCCAGATCCTGTCAGAGGTGCAGGCCTGTGGCAGTTAGCAGCCACCAGAGCAGGGAGAGGTGTTGGGTTTGGTGTGTGCTGATGACCAGAGATGAAGGCAGGAAGGCCCAGCGGAGCAGGCAGGAGGGGTCAGCTCAGGGTTAGCCAGCTGGACTTGCTCTGTGTTCATAGACGTTAGCCTGACTTTCCCACAGAGAAGTAGGGCCAGCTTTTCTGTGGCCAGACTTCAAAAGGGGTAGCCGTATGTCCCGGGGGGCAGCCATATGTCCCCAAGAGACATTTCTGAGTTGTAGAAGGCACACAGTAGGGAGCACTAACAGTCCTCGGCTCTTATGAGAAAGTGCCGTAGGAAAGCCAGGTATGGAGCTGGGCTTAGAGACCACCGGGGAGAAACATCCATTCTTTTGGAGACCTTGAGCTTTCTTTGCAGGCATTTGCAGGAGCTTGAGAAATCATCCTAGTGACATGGCCTGGCCAGTGGTGGCTCAGGTTTCTTGTGTGTGTGAGAGAGAGGGGGGCTACAAGAGACTATTGTGCTGGTGGCCCTGTTGTACAAAGTCAACAGTTGGCCACGAGAGTCTGTGAAGGGTCAGTTGCCAGCAGTCAGAAGACAGAACTCACCCAGACCGGCAGGGAAGGAAGGGACGGACTGCACGGGCTGCGGTGAGGCAGACGGCTCTAGAGTTCAGCTGTAAATCTGCTCTGCTTGGAAGGAGGCGTGAAAATAGTTTGTCTGGACCAAATTTGAGTGACCACAGTCTGAGAAGACAAACTGAAATTATCCTGAGGGGCATGTCCCACTGTGAAAAGGTTCCATGGTTATATAGTTACAGGACAGAGAGAAGTCACGAAGCTGTGTATTTACAGATTCAGTGGTGCAGTCAGCAGCTGGGAACTAGGACTTCTCTGCTCTAGTTCAGATGTTGTCTGTGTGGGACTGCCAGCTCTGGGGTTGGAGACTTGAGTTCCAGGGCTGGCAGGTCAGATCCAGTGGCTGACTTATGTCCCTATTAAAGGAGCTGAAGTGAGCTGCAGGTGACGGCTCCTTCTCAGCCACTGCCTGTCCCTCTGAGGTGAGACTTGAGCTGTCAGGGGCTGGAGCGTGGACTGACAGGATTGAACTGGGGAGCTCATGACAGGTCTGGAAGATTCCACCTCACAATCTAATGAGTCCTCATCAAGACCATCTTTAGTCATGCACACGGACTGCACACACATGAACTGCACACACACAGACTGCATACACATGAACTGCACACACACACAAACTGCACACACATGAACTACACACACACACACAGACTGCACACACACACACAGACTGCACACACATGAACTGCACACACACACAGACTGCACACACATGAACTGCACACACAGAGACTGCACACACACACACACACACACACACACAGACTGCACACACACATACATACACAGACTGCTCACACATGAACTATACACATATGAACTGCACACACACACACACACACAGAGACTGCTCACACATGAACTATACACATATGAACTGCACACAGAGGCTGTACAGACCGACTGCACATATATGAACTCAAAGTCACAATAAACATACTTGAGGGGTGGATTAGAGAATCAGTCTTGAGGCACAAGGTCCGGGGACACAGACGGCCCCACAGTGGCTGGAGCTCTCCTGTGGGTGTCCCAGTACATTGCTTGCCGGTCTTCACCAGTTGTTTACCTGATGTTAAAGTAGGCTGGCCAGGAAGCTGGGCCAGGAAATGGCCCTTCCTAGGGGGCCCTTGTCAGGCTAGCTCTAATAGATGCCAGGGCTGCGCCTGGAGACAGCACATGTACCTTGCAGCCAGTGGGGCCTCTCTGGGTTGTGGTTTTTCAAGTAACTAGAAAATCTGTAGAAAACTGTAACTTCTTGTTTAGAGGGTGTGAAAAAGGAACCAAATTTTATCCATCTGATTGAAGTTTGGTATTTCTCTGTTTATTTTAGTTGAACTTCAATAAATAGCTTCCTAAAAGGAAAAGTGTATTTGTAATGTTTCTTTTCTCCTATACCTCCAGCTAGTCAGGACTTAAGGAACTCTGAGATAGGCAGGGCATGTTCTTGCACTAAGGACTAGACCCATGTCTTGCCAAGAGGCCATTCTGTGCACTTTTGAGGATCCATATTCACCCCGGCTTTCTTTCTATTCTGGAAGTTGGGACCTCACAGATGTGGTTGTCCAAGTATATGCTAGTGTTGCTAGTGTGTGTTTACACAGAAGAGTCTTTGGCTCAAACCTATGTCACTTAACCATAGTTCCTGTCAGAAGAGACAGACAACTCGCGGAAGGGAAGACTAGCGTATCTGCTAATGGCTTCTGAAGCTCCGTCATTGTCGTAGGGAGGCACAGCAGGGCTGCTCAGCTCATGTGGCAGCAGGAGCATGTGTGGAGACTGTTCATGTCACAGCAGACCAGGAGAAGAGACCAGGGAGGCCTCTCCAGGGACCAGGATATGACCTCCAAAGGACTCCCCCAGTGAGAGGCCTCATCCACCCCCAAGGCCCACAGGCTCCCTGACCTCACTTCACTCTTGGGATCCAGTGTGTGTCCCATGGGCTTGTGGGAGATGTTTCAGATTCAGACCTTAGCAGCTGCGGCCCTGTTGAGTTTCCTGTTGTATTCTTTGACAGCCTCCCTTCCTGCCAGCCTGCAGTGAGTGGTGTTACCCTCTTTCCCTTCCTACCAGCCTGCAGTGAGTGGTGTTACCCTCTTTCCCTTCCTGCCAGCCTGCAGTGAGTGGTGTTACCCTCTTTCCCTTCCTGCCAGCCTGCAGTGAGTGGTGTTACCCTCTTTCCCTTCCTGCCAGCCTGCAGTGAGTGGTGTTACCCTCTTTCCCTTCCTGCCAGCCTGCAGTGAGTGGTGTTACCCTCTTTCCCTTCCTGCCAGCCTGCAGTGAGTGGTGTTACCCTCTTTCCCTTCCTGCCAGCCTGCGGTGAGTGGTGTTACCCTCTTTCCCTTCCTGCCAGCCTGCGGTGAGTGGTGTTACCCTCTTTCCCTTCCTGCCAGCCTGCGGTGAGTGGTGTTACCCTCTTTCCCTTCCTGCCAGCCTGCGGTGAGTGGTGTTACCCTCTTTCCCTTCCTGCCAGCCTGCGGTGAGTGGTGTTACCCTCTTTCCCTTCCTACCAGCCTGCGGTGAGTGGTGTTACCCTCTTTCCCTTCCTGCCAGCCTGCGGTGAGTGGTGTTACCCTCTTTCCCTTCCTGCCAGCCTGCGGTGAGTGGTGTTACCCTCTTTCCCTTCCTGCCAGCCTGCGGTGAGTGGTGTTACCCTCTTTCCCTTCCTGCCAGCCTGCGGTGAGTGGTGTTACCCTCTTTCCCTTCCTGCCAGCCTGCGGTGAGTGGTGTTACCCTCTTTCCCTTCCTGCCAGCCTGCGGTGAGTGGTGTTACCCTCTTTCCCTTCCTGCCAGCCTGCGGTGAGTGGTGTTACCCTCTTTCCCTTCCTGCCAGCCTGCGGTGAGTGGTGTTACCCTCTTTCCCTTCCTGCCAGCCTGCGGTGAGTGGTGTTACCCTCTTTCCCTTCCTGCCAGCCTGCGGTGAGTGGTGTTACCCTCTTTCCCTTCCTGCCAGCCTGCAGTGACTCATGTTGCCTTCCTTTTTTTTCCAGAAGTCTCCCCTGGTGGACATCCCTGTGCTGCAGTTCTGCTATGCTTTCATCCAAAGGTAATGGCGCCTCCTGTATTGGCAGGGACTGTGAGGAATACCTTAGCTTTAGTTCAGAGCCCTCAGTACCTGTACTCTTCTTTCTCTGAAGAGCTGAGCTGACATTTTTAAAGTCCACGCGCTGCACATCGAAGGCTTCGTGCCAGTGAAGCTTTGCCTGGGGCCTGTTAAGCTTCGAAAGGGTCAGGTTTATATGAAATTGGCTAAAGGACAGGCAGGGTAGGAAAGTGTAATGGCCCCTTGTAGGGAAAGGAGGGATGGTGTGGTGTGCCCAGCCCACTCCCAGTCTGGGCTGTGGCTGGTGGACAGGAGACTCCCCAGCATGCAAAGAGCACCTGGCTGGGCCCCTGCAGCTGTGCTCCTGTCACAGCTTGGATGGGGCCATCTGTGTCGGGGTAAGTGGAGGGGGCACCCGCACCTCAGGCAGCCAAGCCTCCTACCCCACAGTTCCACAGCTTCCCCAGACAGCATCACCATCTGGAGGCCATGTGCTGGACACCCATCGGGGTTGGGGGTTGGGCTTGAGACCCTTGAAGTCTCCTTGGTTCACACAGTTGACATCTCAGCTCCTCCTCTTCTTCACAGTCTGCAGCCACAGGCAGTAAACCGAGGACTGCAGTCCCAGCAGTCACCGGGCTGACGTTAAGTTCAAACTAATGTCAGTGTTCACTCAGGAGCGTCTTTGCAGTCCTCTGGGCTAGCCAGGCCACTGCGGGCTAGCCAGTGCTATCGCGACAGCTGACCTCGGCTTTCTCGGGCTCTGAGCTGCCCAGCAGCTTCAGGGTAGGTTCTTGTCATCCTTCTGCTGCAGAGGAGGAGCCACCAAGGTGGAGCAAGAGACAGGAAGGTAGGCGCCAGGGTGTGGACCTGGGGCCCTGTGACTGCACCCGTGCTTTAGCAAACTGTGCTGCAGTGCCTGGCTACACAGCCGAGGTGTCAGCACCCTCCTCGGGCCTGCCCTGGGCAGTGGCCACTGGCGTGCGTCAGCTTCCTCTATGCTCGTCCTCACCACCCATGGTGCATGCTGTCCCTACTGCTGGGCAAGCATGGCCAAAAATGAAAGTGGGACAGCTGGCCGAGGCTTGTATTTACTGACAGTGAAACCCAGAGCACCCTCTTTTCAGAGCTGGGTTCCAGGGACCCTGACTGCAGATGCTTGCCCCAGTGCTAACCCTGCGCTTACAGACATGGTAATAAACTAAAGCAGGCAACCACGCGCCAGCCAGCTGTGCTGCTCTCCCAGGTGCCTCCCTGCATCTGGAGTGTGCTTCCACGTGTCAGTGAGTGCCTGCTCCCTGGTTCTGTTGTCCAAACAGGCTGTCTGTGCCGGACCTGCAGGAGGCCTTCCCCTCGCTCCTGGGCGTCCTGAAGGAGGCAGTGCAGCTGAACCTGGCTCCCCCTGGATACTTTCTGCTTCTCAGGTACCATTCTCCACATCCACACAGATTCAGTATTTTCTATAAGAATGTAACATTTTGACCAGAAGCTGATTGTCTCTCAACAGCATGCTGAATGACTTTGTGACAAGAACACCCAACCTGGAAAGCAAGAAGGACCAAAAAGACCTACAGGTGTGTATGTGACCCTGTTGGAAAAGGCCGTAGTCCTATAATCTGTGAGAGTGCCACTGACACTCACAAACCTTACCCAGAATTGCATCTCAGTTTCGCCTGTGTTCTGAGTCTCGTCACTAGTGAGGATCAAGCAGGCTTGGGCAGGGTTTATTGCGAGAGTCACTTGTGAGACGCCATCCTGATTGCTAGACATGGATATCTCTAAAGCACACATCTTTCTCCTCCCGGGAAGCTTTCCTTAAAACTTTCTCTTTGCCCCAATATAAAAGAAAAGTGTGTTCATAAGAAAATTCAAAAATTCAAACAGTAAATCTTACCCAGATATACTAGGTAATTATATGAGTATATAAGCCCATGCTTATAATCCCAGCACTTGAGGACCAGAATACTAAAATCAGGATGCTGAGGCAGGGGGATTGCTATGAGTTCCAGACCACATAGTAAATTCCACGGCTACTTAATGAGGTGCCAACTCAAAAAAAAAAAACAAAACAAAAAAAAAAAAAACAAAAAACAAAAAAAAAACAACCAAAGTCACAACACACTTAGGACATCACTGTCCTACAGTTATTAATATCAGTAAGTCCGTGGCTATTCTTTTTAACCAAAGGCTTCAGTTTAAACATAGATGTGCAGTATTCCTTGGCTCCAGAAATGACCACTCAGATGTTTCTAGTCTGTTCCAGCGGCTGGTACCACACTCAGGTTTTCCGGGATTAGGTGTAGCCTGGAGCATTTAGACCTAGGGGCTTGTAAAGGCAAAGTTACATCCTGTTGTCTCACTGTGCGGCTGCAGGGGAGGTTTACACAAGCAAGCAGTTAAAGAGGAGCTGAGGTAAGTTAGCTGGGGGCCTCTGGGCCTGAAATAGAGTTGGGCAGTTTTCCACAGGATTCTCCGTCAAGGAGATCAAATTCTAGTTAAACCTAATGTGGCCTGAGCAAGAATACAAGATGGAGGAACCTCTCTGCTCTGTTCTGCCCTGTCACACTCACATGTGAGATGGAGGGAGCCCCGCCCTGTCACACTCACATGTGAGATGGAGGGAGCCCCGCCCTGTCACACTCACATGTGAGATGGAGGAAGCTCTGTACTGCCTGCCCTGTCACACTCACATGTGAGATGGAGGAAGCCCTGCCCTGTCACACTCACATGTGAGATGGAGGGAGCCCCGCCCTGTCACACTCACATGTGAGATGGAGGGAGCCCTGCCCTGTCACACTCACATGTGAGATGGAGGAAGCCCTGCCCTGTCACACTCACATGTGAGATGGAGGAAGCCCTGCCCCCTGTCACACTCACATGTGAGATGGAGGAAGCCCCGCCCTGTCATACTCACATGTGAGATGGAGGGAGCCCTGCCCTGTCACACGCACATGTGAGATGGAGGGAGCCCCGCCCTGTCACACTCACATGTGAGATGGAGGGAGCCCTGCCCTGTCACACTCACATGTGAGATGGAGGAAGCCCTGCCCTGTCACACTCACATGTGAGATGGAGGAAGCTCTGTACTGCCTGCCCTGTCACACTCACATGTGAGATGGAGGAAGCCCCGCCCTGTCACACTCACATGTGAGATGGAGGAAGCTCTGTACTGCCTGCCCTGTCACACTCACATGTGAGATGCTGCAGTCTGAGAATGCATCATCCTCTCCATCTCCCACCTCCCTTGGGATTGTGTCTAACCCTCTCACAATCTCATTCTGGCTTCATGACACGCACACACATGCACATTCACGTACACATATGCACACATAGTCGCATGCATACAGACAGAAAGCTCACAATATTTGTCTTATTTTGCTAACATGATTTCCAGTTAAAAAACTTTATCTTCTGTCTTCCTGCAAAAGTCATCATTTATCTTTCCTTATGGCTATGATTTTTACTGCATTTTTCTTAATCTACCTGGTTATGGATGGACATCTAACTGGTTCTCTTTCTTCCTGGACCCTGTTTTCTGAGAAATGGTCTTGGTGTGTAGCTCAGGTTAGCTTTAAACTCAGAATCTTCTTGCTTCAGTCTCCTCAGGGCTGGGTCATAGGCCTATGCCACCATGCCCAGGCTGGTTTCAGTGTTCCTGTGCTGCTGGCGACTAGCTAGGACTACTGAGCTGTACACCGAGTCACTTTAAAATTCTTATTTTGAGACAAGGTCTTGCTGAGTTTCCCAGAATAGCTTTGAACTTCTGATCTTCCTGCTTTCACCTCTTAGTTGAGCTCAAGAGATGTCTCAGTGATTGCGAGCATCAGCTGCTCCTGCAGAGGGCTCAGTTTCCGGCATCCACAGGGCAGCTCACAACCATCTGGCGCCCTCCTATGGGCTCCAGTGGTACTGCATACACTTGGTGCACAGACATACTTGCAGACAAAGCACCCTAAAATAAAAATAAATAAATCTTAAAGCTCTTACTGGGTTTAAACAGGCAACATTTTGTTGCAGTACTCCAGTCGAGATGCCGTGGAAGCAGCTTTTCTGGTTGAAGGAGACTGAGGAGTCAGACAGTGGCCATCAGGATTGTGTGCTCCGTGTACAGGAGCAGAGGCAGAGCACAGGAGTGCAAACTCCAGAGCTGCTGTAGAGCACCAGGTTGAGCCGAGGCCGGTTAGTTAGCACAGCGATTGGCACAGGCCCTGCGGGGAGTTTGCAGGTCTCCTCTTGCTCTCCAGGAGGGCATGGCAGCAGCCTGCAGGTTGGGGACGGAGCTGCCATGGAGCCCTCCCCCAGTAATGCTTGGCTGTGACCCCTACCCCGTCGGGATTAACAGAAGACAGGTTGATACATTCTTGGGTTTATTTACAGCTTTGATCAAAACCTGAGGGGAAAGAAATTTCTTTTTTTTTTTAAAGATTTATTTATTATTATATATAAGTACACTGTAGCTGTCTTCAGACACACCAGAAGAGGGCATCAGATCTCATTACAGATGGTTTGAGCCACCATGTGGTTGCTGGGATTTGAACTCAGAACCTTTGGAAGAGCAGTCAGTGCTCTTAACCTCTGAGCCATCTCTCCAGCCCGGGAAAGAAATTTCTGTTCTGCATCTGTCTTCCCCAAATCAAGCTACCATGTTCAGAAAGGACAGAACAAAGCCAGGAAATAGCATGTGCAGATTTGCCCACAGACCCTAAGTGAAAGGCAGGTTTATTCAGGATTGATTATGGGGGCTGGGGGGGTGGTCAGGGTCTCACGGTAGAAGGTCCTTATTGAAATTGCCAGGATGGACTGGGTTTGGGGTGTGGTAGGTGTGTCCTTAGTCTAGTGGTCACTTTGGAATGGGAGCTGGGTGTGCACTTTGTCCATTGTTTTAGGCAGGCTTTCGTAGGCATGGCAACCTGGTGGCAATCTCTTTGTTCTGTTCTTGGAGTCCCACAAGTACTGGCTTCTTGCTGGTGGAAGTGGGGGTGTCTTTGTCCCAGAGACCTCCAGCCTGACAGTCACTTTTTGAAAACAGGTTTTGGTTACTTGGGCTCCGTTAAAATTGCCCTGGTCTCACAGCCCCAAGGGATTTGGGACTCTGTGACAGCTGAGTACCTTGTACTGCACTGCTGCATGGTGTCCAGCGGGCCAGCTGGGGTATTTAGGAAGGATCTAAGCTGCTTGCTTGCTCTAGAGGTCACAGCAGAGCTGAGTGCAGCGGGAGCCAGCGTTGGGAGCTTGTGAACGCCGCCACCTACTGGAGGGTTGTGCAGCAGGCGGAGAGCGCTCGCGCACGCGCAGTCAGTTACAGCATTCCCTCTTCATCACTCTCCATGTCTGAAGGCATTACTGATGAGCCGTTCTGGGTTCCAGTCTGTCCTGGTGCCAGGGAATAAAGAGGCGGCCCTGGAGTTTCCCTGAAGTCCACATCCTAGAACAAAGTTACACTCCTGTGGAATTATAAGTGGGGCGTAGTTAAATTTTAAATTACTCTAAAAAGCAGCCAATGCAAAACACAGCTCTTGCTTCAAAGGGAGTTAGAGTTTATTCTGAGCCAAATATGAGTAGCCATGGCCCGAAGCACAGGTTTGGGTTGCTGTGAATGACATGTTCTTATACCAAAGCCATTGGGTGGACTTTCATTGTCACAGAACAAGAAAACCATAGAGCAAGACACATTCAGCAGGACCACGGGGAGCCAGGCGATGGCCGGCCAAGATTCCACTGTCAGATGGTGTCTTTAGCTTTCTTGGGTTTTGACTGATAGTGGAAAGGATGTTAAGTCAGTCAGAGGTGGAGATGGATTCTGATACTGAGCTGAAGGCAGTCTGTAGAGACAGCACTGTCTGCAGCATTCCACGTCTCCACGGCCCTCCCTGTCTATCAGAGTGCACTGGCTTTTTCCTGGGATCATCAGTCCACAAAGCTCAGTTCCCTCAGGGATACATTTAAGAGTGTTGGGGACTGGAGAGTTGGGTCAGTAGCCAAGAAGACTTGCTCATCTTGCAGGGGACCCAAGTTTGGTTCTGAACACCCACATTGCTATAAATTACAATGGGATGAGGAAGGTACCTTTGGCATGCCTATGCCAGAGTGTGTCCCTGAGAAATTATGCCATGCAACAGATTGACGTAAAATGCTTTGGGGTGGGGGAGGACCATGCAGATGGCAGACAGATGGGAGCAGAGCCATGAGGGGAGAGAGAAGCTAGAGAGAGAAAGGGGGTGCCTGCAGGAAACAGAGGGGACACTGAGGACAGACGGAGCTGCGGAGTGGCCAGTGGGCCTTTTGGTACGCAGTACACACCTGTGCCGCTGGTGGCAGCAGACCATGTCACAGTGGCAGGTCCTAGAGGGTAGGCCAGCAGAACTCCTGTCTACTAACACACATAGTAGTGCCGCCTCACAGTCGCATGTAACTCCAGACCCAGGGGATCCAGTGCCCTTTATGGCCCCTTGGATTAGAAATCAGGTATTTCCTCCAGCATGCCTTCAGCACCTCAGCACCAGAAGCTAAGCTCCATCATCACAGTGCCTCCCCCTCCCTCCCCCCTTCTCCCTCTCCCTCTCCCTCTCGCCCCCACCCTCTCATGTCCCACTCTGAGCGGCCTATCGATCCATAGCCTTCCCAATGAATCTGTGTTAGCTCTATTGCATGGTATGACTTTAAGGCATTCCTTGGCCTGGAGCTGTTGAAGTGTCCTGTGGCCGAGTCCTAACACCATGGGTATCAGGCACATGTGTGGTGCACAGGCATATATGTAGGCAAAACACCCATGCACATAAAAAAAAAAAAGTAAAATAAAACTTTTTTTAAAAAAGTGTTATCTATTAAGAACCCTTTCATCCTGGCAGTGGTGACACAGGCCTATACTCCCAGCACTTGGGAGGCAGAGGCAGACAGATCTGTGAGTTTGAGGCCAGCAGTGAGTTCCAGGACAGCTAGGGCTACATGGAGAAACCCTGACTTGAAAAACAAAGAGTCCTTTTATATAAACGAGGGTGGAAGTGCTGCTTGGGTTTTTCAAGAAAGCACATCGCAGTTAACAAAAATCAGGTAGGAAATGTTGGGTCTAGCATAGCAAAGTTACAAGTTCCTTACTAGGGTTTAGTTTCTCTAATCTTAACCAATAAGGTAGACTTTACAGATGCTGTGAACATTTGGGGAAGCTCACGAGAGACAACCACTCAGATAGAGTTGTACTTACACCGTGGTATCTCCAGACCCGGGGGATCTGGGCCCCCTGCTCTCCCCTGTGACCATCTCCCCACACAGAGATGTGTACACATAGTACATTTTCCTTAAAACTAAAACAGACACATAAATGATTATTTATTAAGTGTGCCTTTCAATTTAGTGTTTAGGTGATTACCAACTGTAAAGGAAGTCATTAAAAGTAATCTATCCTGCTAGATGAGTCTGCACAGGCTAGCTCACACCAACCTGTGGTACTTGATACCAGAGGGAGAAGGAGGAGAGGGGGTAGAGAGGTGGGGGAAGGAGAGATTGATTTCAAGCCAGCCTTAAAAAACAGATGCTTAAAGATAGTGTTTTGTTTGTTTTAGATTTGTTTATTATATTATCTGAGTACACTGTAGCTGTCTTCAGACACACCAGAAGAGGGCATCAGATCCCATTACGGCTGGTTGTGAGCCACCATGTAACCACATGGGATTTGAACTCAGGACCTCTGGAAGAGCAGTTGGTGGGTTTTTTGGTTTTTTTTGGTGTTTTGTTTTGTTTTGTTTTGTTTTGTTTTGTTTTGTTTTGTTTTGTTTTGTTGAGACAGGGTTTCTCTGTGTAGCCCTGGCTGTCCTGGAACTCACTCTGTAGACCAGGCTGGCCTCCAACTCAGAAACCCACCTGCCTCTGCCTCCCAAGTGCTGGGATTAAAGGTGTACACCACCACCACCTGGTATTCTTAACCGCTGAGCCATCTCTCCAGCCCCAATATAGTGATTTTCTTAAGATTTAATTTCTCTAAGAAAAAAAAAAAACCAGAAAAACCCACAAAGGCTTTTCTTGCTCTGTAAAAGCCTTTGTTCTTTCATTTAAATCCAGGGTCTGTCTCTGTGTGTGTGTGTGTGTGTGTGTGTGTGTGTGTGTGTAAGAGAAGGCCAGTTTCTATCTTTTTAAAAATATTTCTGCCGAGCGGTGGTGGCACACGCCTGTAATCCCAGCACTCTGGGAGGCAGAGGCAGGCGGATTTCTGAGTTGGAGGCCAGCCTGGTCTACAGAGTGAGTTCCAGGACAGCCAGGGCTATACAGAGAAACCCTGTCTCAGAAAACACCAAATCCAAAAAACCAAACCAAAACAAAACAAAACAAAAATGTATTTCTTTGATATTTTCATAGGATGTTTTGATGGAATTCATTTCCCAATACCCTCTCATCCCCCTCCTGCTCCTGCTGAACTCCCTCCTCCCCACAGGTACCATCCTACCCGCCCGTGTGTACAAGTGGCCAAGCTGGATGAGGGCTGAGCCTGAGCACAGGTGGGCGTGCGTAGCCTAGCTGTGCTTACACCACCGGGGAGGCTGTCTCCCTCTGCCAGCCAGAAAGACCAGCTAAGAAAGCTTGGTTCCAAGCATAAAGTTCTAGATTCTTGTTTCCTGCATGTGCATAAATTTTGTTCTTAGAATACAAATAGTCCCCTTTTTGTTTATAGCCAGCTATAAATTAGATATAAATCCTTTCTCATAACACATCAGTTTACAGACCTCTCAGTATGGCTTAGAGATTTTATAACTGCTCAGGGCTTCAGTGACAGCACACCCCTGTGTTCTCCGTCCTTTTAAATGAATTAAATGTATTTGTGCCTACTTTAGGCTGGGCACAAAGAAAAAGACCAAATAAAATTATATTTCTTGAGTTTAAAAATCCTTATTTGTGCCTACTTTAGGCTGGGCACAAGGAAAAAAGACCAAATAAAATTATATTTCTTGAGTTTAAAAATCCTGGAGCCGGGCGTGGTGGTGCACGCCTGTAATCCCAGCACTTGGGAGGCAGAGGCAGGTGGATTTCTGAGTTCAAGGCCAGCCTGGTCTACAGAGTGAGTTCCAGGACAGCCCGAACTACATAGAGAAACCCTGTCTCGAAAAACAAAACAAAACAAAACAAAAATCCTGGAAAGTGGCCGGGCACCTGTCTCGAAAAACCAAAAGAAAAAAAAAAATCCTGGAAAGTATAACTAGCACTTGATTACAGTCCTCTAGAATCCTAACATGTAGTCTGCCATGTGACACAGTTTCTGAGGAGGTATGAACACACATTAACTCACCCCAGATAGGAACTGATGACAGGCAAAGGAGGAATCCCATCAGACTCCAGCTGGTGAATCAGCGAGTTTTATTGTGGTTACTTACAGGCGCAGAAGTTACTCAGAGGCCAAAGCCCACCCTAGCATGAGTGACAGCTTGCAAAAGCCAGGAACCCGGGGTGGGCGGCACCGTCTGCTCGCAGCTCAGGTGTTGTTGAGAGTCTCTTTCCTGGCAGCTCCGCTGGCCCAAGAACCTTCTCACCTTGTCTGAGCTGCTAAGCAGTTCATCCTCCTGCCTCTTGACACCCCGTTGTCCAAGGCCAGTAAGCTATTTAGCTTCAACTCTAGAAGT
Source organism: Apodemus agrarius (assembly GCA_964023405.1). NCBI lineage: Eukaryota > Metazoa > Chordata > Mammalia > Rodentia > Muridae > Apodemus > Apodemus agrarius. The sequence continues at coordinate 4,436,758 of OZ030018.1, read as the reverse complement.
GACACATCCAAGTGACCCCTCACGAATTGTACATTCGTGGATAGAATCTTCCCAGAGACCTCTGCCACACGGCCGGACTTGAGTTAAAACACTTGCCCACAGTGTGAGGAAAAAGAAAGTAATATATTTATGTAAATAGGAAAGTAACAAATTTACAATTTTGGCTAAAACTAAGTGGAGAGAAGTCGGTAGTTGCCTCTGCTATGCCCCAAGGCAGTGGTGTCCCTTTTAGAAAGGATGGAGCCACAGCCAGCAAACACACCCAGAGACTGAGCTGCGGGCCTCAGTTACTGAGGGAAGTCTCTTGGCACAGGGCAGGGTGTGGGTTTTGGAGGTTGCCCACTGTTGCTCCTAACATGATAAACCACAGGAAGCCAAAACTAGAAAAGACCATTTTTTAATAGTGGATCGAAATGCTAGGGGGTTGATCATAAGCACTGTGGAATAACTGGTTTTTATTTTGTTAGGTTTTTACTTTGCACTGTGTGGGAGGGGTAAAATCCAGGGCCTTCTGCATGGAGGAAAAGCACTCCTGGTCCAGGAGTGTATGTTTGCTTTAACAACTTTTAACAAATAAGCTGGGTGTTCTCAGCTTCTTTCAGGATGACTGATTACTTAGAGTGGTGTTCCTAAAATTTCAGGCAGAAGCCGTGTGTGTGTGTGTGTGTGTGTGTGTCTGTGTGTGTCTGTGTGTGTCTGTGTCTGTGTGTGTCTGTCTATCTGTGTGTGCCTATGTGTGTTCTGTCTGTGCTTGAACATGGCGTTCTGGCTGGTGGCACTGTTGGGGAAGAATGTGGAACCATTAGGAGAGGGAATCCAGAGGAAGTATGTCATTGACAGCGCCTTAAGGCCTTCCAGCCAGGCCCCACTTCCTGCTTGCTCTCTGCTTCCTGAGGTGAGTTCAGTATATCCAGGTGGTCCCTGCTGAGAAAGAATTACACTTCAAAATGTAAGCCAGAGTTCCCAACACCCCCTCCCTCCACCTCCCTTTCCCTCCCTCCTCCCTCCCTCTCTCCCTCCCTCCCCGCCTCCCTCTCTCTCTCTCTCTCTCTCTCTCTCTCTCTCTCTCTCTCTCTCTCACACACACACACACACACACACACACACACACACACACGCCTTACATTGTTTTCAGATATTTGATCACAGCAACAAGAAGAGAAAGTACTAGAAGCCCCACCAAGCTAAGCTCAACTACTGATCCAGTGCTCCTGTGACCCCAGGTCCCTCCTCAGAGCCCTGACCAGCCTTCCAGGTTTACACAGAGCAATAATTGAGGCATGGGCGGGAGATGCTCATGGCTGGTCTGGCTGTGGCGGCAGTGCTGCTTCTGCGGCAGGCCTCACGTGAGGGCACAGTCTGCTGAGGCGAGGCCTGTGACAGTTGCCATTGCTTAGGGGTAGTTTTAGCCCGTCATAAAGATGTTTATCCACTGGCACCTTGAGGAAAAATAAGAGTCTCCTGCTCAGCCAGAGAGAGCAAGATGAAGAGATGCGGTGACCAGTGTTCTCATTGTCTGGAGCAAGACGGAGGGAAGGGTGGGGTGATGAGTGGTCTCCGTCCTCATTGTCACCTGACCTCATTGTCACCTGTCCTCATTGTCACCTGGCACAGCTTATTACTCATAGATCTCCCCTCCCCCCCAAGCCCCAGGGGGGTTGTGTGGTTTGTCTTGGGGACGGGGCACTGTTGGGAGGTGTTGCTCTTGGGGGCGGGGCACTGTTTGGAGGTGTCGCTGCTGCTGGTCCCCGACTTGAATTCTCGTCTTCAAGGGACAAAGAGAGACTTCATCTGGAGCCATTTCAAGAGACCCGGGCCTGGGAACACAGCTTTAGGTTACCCCAAATTCTGTGTTGTAATGTGGAAGTCGTTTCACAGAATCTTTAGTTTTACAGAACAAAGTCATAAGTCAAGGCAACATTGGCGGTCCACTAGAAAGGCCTGAAGAAATGGAGGAAGCTGAGTTTATAGGCCTAAGGTGCTGTCTGGGGGCGTTTCCAACTCTCGGTTTAGTGGAAGCTAGTGTTCTGTATGTTAGAGTTGGACCAGGGCTGGCTGCTCCAGAAGATAAAATCAGCCCTGGCTGTGGGGGGAATTTCAGGGTTCCACTGGGGTTTAATAACAAAGACACTGAGACACCTGTAATAACTAGTACAAGCCAGTTAGCCTTATTGCTGGGTGACGCCTCTGCTAGCCAACCAGATGCAAAAGCCTCCCCTGCCACTGAGATCCACTGTGGGCTCTCTGGCTCTCTAGGTGCTGCCTCTCAGCCGTGCTGAGTTCTCTCTCCAGCACCTCTAGCTCTCTACTCATCCAAAGCCTCTCCCCTTCCTGATACAAAAAACTGGGGTTTATCCCCTGGCCCTCTTGCTTTTCAACATGACAATCTCAAAGAATCTTTAATCACTCTGTTTACTTCATTCTGGGCGGCTGAGGAGGCGACAAGCATTTACATACAGAAAGCAAGCCTTGTGGGCTATAGAGATGACAGCAGGTACCCTGCCTGCACCTGCTGGGACCAAGCAAGCCTTGTGGGCAGCTGAGAATACAGCAAAGCACCTTCACAGGCACCTACAAAATCCTGACCTCTCCACAGCTCTGAAATTCACATGGCTTCTTTTCAGGACTTCTCCCTCCCAGAGGTTCTAGGAACTCCAGTGCGTACGTCCCTGTGGCCCTAAGTAAACACAGCGAGTATGTGCTAACGTATACTGCTGACACCCTTACTTGAGATATCTGATCTGTAGTACAGCATGTACTGCCTCTTCAGGGGATCTCCGTCTCATCAGTGGGGCTGAGATTCCCTGTCTCCAGCTGAGACTGGTGCCTCCCGGCTCCCTGCACTTTTCTGTCTCCGTGGCAGAGGGCTCTCCTGTGCCTCTGATGACGTCCTGCTCAGTTCATCTATCCTCTGACAGCCATAGAGACGCTGGGTGAGACACGAGGCTGGCAATGAGTGACAGTTGAGGGAAGTAGGGACAGCCCCGTCCGTCCACTGTCACAGGGTTGCCATCGCCCCGTGCACAGCCACTCTTCCCCGGTGGCACTGGTGAAAGTTCCGGGAGCCCACCCAGGCTGGGGTGACCCTAGCAGTTCAGAGTCTGTCTAAGCTCCACCCACAGTTACATGGCAGCAGCCTGGTAGGCCTGGCCCCACAGAAGGGCTGCTTGCCCTCTCCTCCCTCCCTCCCTCCTCCCCCTCCCTCACTTTTTTTTTTTTTTTCTCGAGACAGGGTTTCTCTGTGTAGTTTGGGCTGTCCTGGAACTCACTTTGTAGACCAGGCTGGCCTCGAACTCAGAAATCCGCCTGCCTCTGCCTCCCAAGTGCTGGGATTACAGGCGTGCGCCACCACCGCCCGGCCACTCACTCCTGTTTCCTGCTTGCTTCTGTCTTGCCCTCTTGGGCTCTTCTTCCCCACCCCCTCTCTCCACGTGGTCGTGGCCGGCCTCTACTTCTCTACTCTCCCCTTCTCTCTGCCTCTGCCACCCTCTTAACTCCCCTCCCTATGCTCTGAAAATAAACTCTATTCTACGCTATACCATTGTAGGTTGGTCCCTGTGGGGGGGGGCGGGGCTTGGCATGGGCCCGCTGAGGCACCCCCTTTCCCCATACCTCAGCACATGCCCATAGAACATATCCTAATACCCCTTTATCTTTTTATAATCACAATGTAGGTGCTCTAACTCAACTCCTGCCTCCAACCTTCCTAGAGCTAGGATTGCAGGTGTGCCGCCACACCTGGCTTTATGCAGTACTGCAGATCAAACCAGGGGACTTGATGAAGTACTTTATCAACTGGATTATACCTACAGTTCCTGCCCAGACACGTGTGTGTGTGTGTGTGTGTGTGTGTGTGTGTGTGTGGTGTAGTCACATGTGTTCAACCACATACACACATGCAAAGGCCAGAGGACACCTGGTGTCTTTCTCTGTCAGTCTCTTGCCTTACCTCCAACCCTGGAGCTAGACTGTCCCCACCCCCACCCCGGCCAGGCCCCGATCCTTCATCCACCCCCAACAGCGCTGAGGTCACAGACATGGTTTTGACCATGCCCAGCCCTCTCCATGGGTCCTGGGAGATTTGAACTCAGGTTGTTCTGTTAGCATGATGCTCCTGCCCAGAACCTGGCCAGACTCTGCTGATCTCCCTAATCACTGGTCACTCGCCCAGTCCAGCCTACTTGATTTAATTTTGTTTCTTTCTATATTACTAAAAGATGTATTACTTACGCAAATAGCAAAGCTACAGCAATTTATTTTAAAGACAACTTTTGTTGTGTTCATAAAAGAGAAAGAGGTTTAGAGAATATGGTATACAGCGCTGTGGGGGAAGGAGATGCCCCAGCAGGCCCATGCCTAGGCATCCCTTCCCCCAAGGGACCAGACACACACAGACATGGTATAGAGTAGAGTTTATTCAGGGCAGAGGATGGGAGTTAATGGGGTAGTGGAGACAGAAAAAGGCAGAGAGGGAGAGGGAGAAGGAGAGGGGAGAAGATAAGTGGAGGCCAGCCATGACCACGTGGAGAGAGGGGGGAGGGGAGGAGTGTCAAGAGGCAAGAGAGAGAGGAGGGGCCCAGCACCCTCTTTTATAGGCCAGGCCTGTCTGGCTGTTGGCTGACAACTGTGGGGAGGGGCATACCTGGTTGTTGCCAGGTAATTGTGGGGTGGAGCTTAGACAGAATCCTAGCATCTTTGTTTAAGATACAGTCTCTCTCTATCCCTGGCTGAATACCCCTCTCCCTGCCTACCCAGTGTTGGAGTTTCAGCATGCAGGGCAGCACACAGCACGATTTATAAAGATCTTGACTGGCTTTATTGTGATTCTAGAAGAAGTCCATTCTTCATCCCATAAAGAGAGTGAGCGTAGAGAGCTGAGCGGAGGGCCCTGGTTCTGCAGACAGAGGCGGGCTGAGGAACACGAGGCCGAAGGAAGGACAGAGTCTGCGCCGCAGGCCCTTCGGGAGTGGAGGGCAGGCAGGCAGTAGGGGAGTCCATGTTGTCTTGCTTCTGTGTGGGAATCAAGGCGGAGGGAGCGTCACCATCATGCCAGTGGACATGGAGTCAGCATGAGTGGCCAGCCTGGCAGCCCACGCAGCTCTGTAAAGTCCTAACTCCAGGAGCTTAGTAACAGTGGTGTCCTGTAGTGTTTAGTTCATGCCACCGTGAACCATGATCCAAGCGAACCAGAAAGCCAGTCTTTCCCATCAGTCCTGCAGACTGTCCGTCAGCTGGTAGAGGGCAGCAGCCGCCAGCACCATGGTCTGCGAGGAGACAGTGGCCAGTGTAAGCGCACAGTACACACGGGAGTCCACAGCCAGGGAGGAGCCAACTGCGGATTTGGCGTTGATGTTTGTATTCCATACTAAACTCTCACCCCAGCTCACCTCTCAGCGCGGCTCACTGGGAGTCTAACAGTGCCGCGGTGACTCACACCGTGGTCTGTGTCCTGGACCTGTCAGACAGTGGTCTGCACCGGCACTTTTCTTCTCCTTAACTGGATCCCGTTTTGCTCTTCTGGCTCTCCAGGAAATCACTCAGAGGATCCTGGAAGCTGTGGGTACCATTGCCGGCTCCTCCTTGGAACAAACAAGCTGGCTCAGCAGAAATCTGGAGGTGAAAGCCCAGCCTCAGGTCTCTCTGGAAGAGTCGGATGCCGACGACGACGCGCATGGTGAGTGAGGAGCGGTGGGAAGAAGCGGCTGCTTCAGCCGAGGGTCTGATGTCTTGTGTGTCGGTGTTGTGTCGACTTCAGACCTGTGCAGATCTGTGTCTTTGAACTGGAATCTGAGGGCCTGGAAGATTGGGCAGACTATAGTCTACCTTACTTCCGTTCCAGGGCACGTTATACATGGAGGGACAGAGAGCAGTGATCCAGGGAGGGGGTTGGAGGTCAGGAAACGTGTGCACCAAACCAAAGACAGTAAGTACGTGCTGAAAACATGTTAACAAAACCAAAGACAGTAAGCACGTACTGAAAACATGTGCACCAAACCAAAGACAGTAAGCACGTACTGAAAATATGTGAACCAAACCAAACACAGTAAGCACGTGCTGAAAACATGTGAACAAAACCAAAGACAGTAAGCATGTACTGAAAACATGTTAACAAAACCAAAAACAGTAAGCACGTACTGAAAATGTGAACAAAACCAAAAACAGTAAGCACGTACCAAATATTAGCAGAGAACTCCTCAAGACACACCCCTTGAAACACAGTTGCCTGGCGTGTGCTGTAGATGGTGTCTGGGAAAGTGGGAGAGCAAAGCAGAAGGCCATGTCCAGATTCAGGGCACACTGGCCAGGCGGGTCCACCAGCTGTGATCCGACAGCCAACAGGAGGAAGCATGTTTGCCACGGGAGGCACAGAATCGCCTCCAAGAACAATGCAGGGAATAAGTGCTCCTGAGGTAAAGGGCCTCCGCCTTTTCCCCTGGAGCCTCTCTCCACTTCAACCGTGTCCAGTCTTCATTCAGTCATCCTAGCACACACAGAGGGAAGAAGGCAAGGTCTCTGTGGGGAAGGGAGCGGTGTTGGTGCGCCTGGCTAAGAATACCTCGCAGTTTAGACATCATCAGAACATGGTCGTTCCCCCCACCCACCCCCCTTTATCCTCGGAAGAGCATCAGGAGGCACACACTCAAGCACGTGGGCAAGCATGCTGTCCCTGGGCCCAGGCGACACCCACCCCATCCCCAAGCCCACCCCCAAACCCATATGCTTGTCACTAAGTGACTGTACCTGTTCCTGCTGTTTATATGTTTTTTGATTGAAAATATTTTCAGACTGTGTTCTTCATGGTCCCCCCACAACTCCTCCCACCTCACCCAACTCGAACATCTCTTTTTCTATCTCCCTTTTCTTTAGAAAACAAACAAGCAAACTAACAACAACAACAACAAAAACAGAATGAAAAAAAAGAAAAAGCACAAGCACACACAGATACACAAAACAAAGACCAGAAAAACACAAAATTGTCAGAAAACATAATATACAAGAAAAAGGAACAATAAGATAAACAGAAATGCCCAAACAAAACCTCCGCCAAGACAGAAATCTACAGAAATACCAGCAAGGACATTTTGTGTTGAGCACATGCTGCTGGGCTGGGAAGACTTCCCTGGAGAAAGCAAGCCTTCCCATTGCAAGCTGATAGCAACTGGAGAGACTCCTCAGTTTGGGGTGGGCAGGGAGGTTGTGTTCAGTTCCTCTTCTTGGCACTGAGACCCATCTTGCCTGGGCCTGTGCTGCGGTCCTGACGTGTGTGGTTCCTGTTGTCTCAGAAGACACCGTCTCCGTGGTGTCATCCATCTCCTCTGGCTCTCACAGCCTTCCCACCCACCCCACCCACCCCTTGTCTGCTCCCTGAGCTCTGAGTTGGGGGCTGAGGAAGACACCACAGTTTAGGACCGACTGTTCCAAGGTCACACTCCAGCTATGGGTCCCCTCAGTAGTTCCCTTGTACCACAAGAAGCAGCTTCCCAGCCGGGCAGTGGTGCTGCATGCCTGTAATCCCAGCACTCTGGGAGGCAGAGGCAGGCGGATTTCTGAGTTCGAGGCCAGCCTGGTCTACAGAGTGAGTTCCAGGACAGCTAGGGCTACACAGAGAATCCCTGTCTCCAAAAAACCAAATCCAAAAAACCAAAACCAAAACAAAACAAAACAAAAAACCCCAGCTTCCCTGAAGATGGCTATGCAAGTCCCAACCCATGTTGTCCTGGGACCCAACTAAACAGTCTGATTCATTCTGACAATCTCCAGAGTGAACCTAGATGGCATGGGAAGCGGGGTGGAGAGGTGAGGGGGGGGAGAGGGGAGGTAGAGGGGTGGGGTGGAGGTGTAGGGGGGAGGTGGAGGGGGGACAGGGGGGGAGGTGGAGGGGAGGGGGTTGTAGGGGTGTGGTGTGGTGTGGGAAGAGCACCCAGCAGTCAGCTGGGCATGCTCACACTTGTTTAAAAGGAGTGGAGCCACATAGCGTCCCCTGCCACCTAAACGGGAATTCTCTTCCCAGAATGAGGAGGAACAGGGAGCTTCATTTGCGACTTTAAGGTGCATCTGCTCTCCCAGATGGTGCCCCGCCTTACCGTGTGCTCCAGCTGCTTCGCTGTGGCTCTTCTCTGGGTGCTGATTAAGCTGTGCGCCCACCGCAGCGAGTGACTGCTGCGCTGAGTGCTGTTGCCCGCCTGTTGCTCAGTAATTAAACCCAACCTGAGGCCGCTCCTGTGCCAAGGCATCCCCTGGCTCCTCGGTTCCTAGAAGGCGGAGCCTGTGGCCGCTGCCGTGGTGTCTGAGCTTCTCAGGAAGCCTTCATAGCGAATGTCGTAGCCGCGCTCAGCAGTGATGAACAAGTGTCCGTGTTGGCTGGAGAGCGGTGCGCATTTCCCTCCATTGATGTGCTTGTGTTGTGCGTGTGCGGGGTTTCAAGGGCACCCTTGTGTTTGGACTTCCGTGCCATTCAACTGTATTAGAAATCCAGTGTCTTTTGTACCTTGTTTGTTTGTTATATGTTGTGAGTGTTTTGTCCGTATGTGTCTGTGTACTACATCTATGTCAAGTGCCCATAGAAACCAGAGAAGGTGGTGGCTCTCCTAGAACTGTAGTCACAGATGGTTGTGAGTTGCCATGTGGGTACTAGGAATTGAACCTAGGTACTCTGGAGAACAGCCAGTGCTAACCACTGAGCCATCTCTCCAGTCTCAATGAATAGTCTAGAAGTGCTGATTGTGTTTTCTCTGCCAATTAAAGAGTTAAAAGGCAGGAAAATCTGAAGCACAGCAGGTCACAGCAGACAGATCTTAAGCACTGAAGATAGAGCCATCAGCTGAAGGAAAGTGCTGGGGGGAGGGGGCAGGGGAGGAACCACACTGAGAGCTGAGCAGGGGTGGGGGGGGGGAAGGGGGGAGGACCCACACTGACAGCACAGGGAAGAGACCTCTATACATAGTCAAGATCCAGGTCGTCTCTGGGGCTGGGACTCCTAAATCTCTGAAGAGTTCCCCTCCCGCACTGAGGGCCGGTCAGTGTGAAGACAGACAGGGTGTGATTGATCCACAGCCGCTGTGTGAGAGTCATGATCCAGCCTTAGCCTGCTGGTGGGAAACAAACACTACCAGACTTGTGTTTTAATCAGGAGGGTGAGGAAGAGGCCGGCCCTCTGGCTGCACCTAGTCTCTCCTCCATGAGACCGCTCAGAAACCAGAGGGCCAACAGAGACTGCAGGCGAGCCGAGCGGCTGCGATGAAGCGTGGCGCGTGGGCTCTCACGCTGCCGCAGGGATCAGGGCAGCCGTGCATCTCCATCCTGGCTCCATCTGCAGAAGGCATCGCTTTAACTGTTGTGAGGAAGGGCACTCAGTGCAGGAGCAGAGGCCGCAAGTCCAGAGTGCTTCACACAAGAAACAGCACTGGCTTGGCCGTGGTCTGAAAATGCAGCGAGGGAAGGCTGAGGTGAGATTTTTGGCAACAGTTTACTGACCTGGAGAAGAATGGGAGCAGAGTCAGCGTGCACATGGAGATCTGGGCTGTCAGGAGAAGAGGAAAAACTGTCAAGGACGGTGACAAGTCACCAGCTGAGAGAGCAACCAGGACAGCACAGGGGGAGTCTGGGAGGAATTTCCAAAGGCCCGGTTGGTAGAGCAGGGCAGCAGTGGGCGGAAGTCGGAAAGCCTGTCCACCAGGCTCAGGATGAGAGGGGGCCTTGCATGGGGTCGACAGAGGAGAGTCAGGACAGAGCTGGGGGCTGGTGCTCAGAACTCAGCGCTCTGGTGCCTGGCTCTGGGCCGGTTAGCTAGAAGGCCCGCTGTATGCTGCCAGCTCAGCGCTGCCCTCCTTCACCTCCAGCTTCTCTCCTGTTCTCTCATTTTGGGTTCATTTTGGCGGAGGATTGTTGTTTTAGAGGCAGAGTCACATATAATCCTACGCGTCAGCGTCACATTACTGAAATGTGAAAGCACTTCTCAGAGTCACTTACACAGGAGAGTCCAGATGTGGGCTCTGCTTCACACTCCCTGTGTTTTCTGTCTTCTGTTGTGTGAGCCTAAACATGTGCCTGCCCGAAGGCTGACCTGTGACTGTCCCTGTGTCTGTCTGTCTACTGTTGTGTGGCTATGTGGCTGTTTAACAAAGGGCTTTGATCTCTATTTATTGAACAGCATATAAAGAACCATATGGGAAAGGAATGGGAGAAATCTTTAACCAGTTTTATGGGGACTAAGTCACCAGCTCCAACCAACCATGACTGACCTGATACCAAGCATTGCTACCCACCAGCCGGTCCATCCTAAAGACGCCTTCAACTTCTGCACCTGCTGCTTTCAGTAAACTCGTGTTGGAATGTCACTGACCACGTGGTCATTCCAGAGGGAACAAACCATCATCAGACCAAAGCCTGCTGGACTCGGCCAGCATTTCCTGTCCTAGGCAGGTTCTTCTGAGGGATGGAGAGGCAGGCAAGAAGAGGCCATGGGCCGCACAGATGAGAGGCAGGATGCTGTGTGGAGATGGAGAAGGGCGTCCCGCAGGAGCTCGGCAGTGCAGGCTTGTCAGGGCAGAGACTGGGCAGAGCTGAATAGTGCTGGAAGGGGGGCTCCGAGCTCAGACGGCACAGTGGCAGCAGTGACCGGGAGCAGGCGGGCACAGTGGCAGCAGTGACCGGGAGCAGGCGGGCACAGTGGCAGCAGTGACCGGGAGCAGGCGGGCACAGTGGCAGCAGTGACCCGGAGCGGGCCGGCACAGTGGCAGCAGTGACCCGGGAGCGGGCCGGCACAGTGGCAGCAGTGACCGGGAGCGGGCCGGCACAGTGGCAGCAGTGACCGGGAGCGGGCCGGCACAGTGGCAGCAGTGACCGGGAGCAGGCGGGCACAGTGGCAGCAGTGACCCGGGAGCAGGCGGGCACAGTGGCAGGAGTGACCGGGAGCAGGCGGGCACAGTGGCAGCAGTGACCGGGAGCAGGCGGGCACAGTGGCAGGAGTGACCGGGAGCAGGCCGGCACAGTGGCAGCAGTGACCCGGGAGCAGGCCGGCACAGTGGCAGCAGTGACCCGGGAGCAGGCCGGCACAGTGGCAGCAGTGACCGGGAGCAGGCGGGCACAGTGGCAGCAGTGACCGGGAGCAGGCGGGCACAGTGGCAGCAGTGACCCGGGAGCAGGCAGTGAGCCGCCGCTGTTTGACCCAGATACCTACATTCCTTGTCCTGCTTTTATGACTTAGCACAGCAGAGTCATCTGGGAAGAGAAACTGCAGTTGGCTAATGTCTCGACTATAGGACATTTTCCTGATAAGTGATTTATACAGGAGGGCCCTGACTAATGGGGAGAGTGGTCTTCAATTCTATAAGAATGCAGGCTGAGCAATCCACAAGGAGCAAGCCCATCAGCAGCCGCCGCCTCCATGGCCTCCGCTTCCATCGGCTCCTGACCCCAGGCTCCTGCCCCAACTTCCCTTCATGGAGGATGGCATGGGAGGCGGGAGGTCGGTTTTCCCGACTGTCTGTGCAGCCCTGGATGACGCAATGAGTGTTGTCTGTGATCGTGATCTTTATCACAGCAATAAGTAGAAACCTAACTTAGCCTTCGTGGTTGGAACTGGATACTAGAGCAGATCTGGAAACTAACAGCTGCAGTCAGAGTGAAAGAGAAGGAGGCAGCAGACCCCCAGACCTAACCAGACTCTCCCTTCTGTCTGCAGATGCCGCTGCGGCCTCCACCATGGTGTCCGCGTCCGCCCCCTCCGTTTACAGCGTGCAGGCGCTCTCTCTCTTGGCAGAGGTAAAGACTCACCCGACTTGTGGCTCCTTGTGGAAATGCTTACTGTCTTGAATCATCTTGAAGGGCGTGTTCATTCTGGGTGCCACGTGGCAGCCCCCTTCTGCCTGAGTCCTGAAGGTTGGACCTTGTGTCAGCCAGCTTTCTGCTGCTGCAGCAAAATACCCGAGAAACTCATTTTACAGGAAGGAAAGGTCTGTCTGGCTCAGGGTGTTAGAGGCGTCAGCCCAGCCAGCTGGCCTGTTGTTTAGCCTCATGGTGGGAGCATGCGGAGGAGCAAGGCAGCGCTGGCGGAGGCACACGGGCGGGCGGAGGCACACGGCACTGGCTCGCTCGCTCGCTCGCTCACCTTGTGATATTCTGGTGAAAGGGCACACTGCCAAAGAGTGAACTTCCCCCAACAAGGCCTCCCTCAGTACGCCATGCCATGGGCTCCGGCAAGCAAGGCGTGTTGTTCCAGATCAGATTAGAGCAGCGTCAGGTACAGCGTGGCACTTCTGATTGCCACCTCAGGAGTCTCTGCTGTTGGTTTTTCTTGTGGGGGGGAGGTATGGGGGGAGGGGGGATGCAGTTCAAGACAAGGTTTCTCTTTATAGCCCTAGCTTGTTGTTGTTGTTGTTTTGGTTTTTTGTTTGTTTGTTTTTTGTTTTTTTTGTTTTGGTTTTTTGGAGACAGGGTTTCTCTGTATAGCCCTGGCTGTCCTGGAACTCACTCTGTAGACCAGGCTGGCCTCGAACTCAGAAATCCGCCTGCCTCTGCCTCCCAAGTGCTGGGATTACAGGCTTGCGCCACCACGCCCTGCTTAGCTCTAGCTTTTTAAATTCATTCTCTAGACCAGGCTGGCTTCAAACTCATAGAGATCCACCAGCCTCTGTTTCCCAAATGCTGGAGTTAAAAGCATGTGCCACCACTGCCCCGTGTCCCTTCTTTTCTTTTTTCTTTTTAAAAAAGTATTATTTGTTTGTTTGTTTTTATGTGCATTGGTATCTTGCCTGCATGCATGTCTGCATTAGGGTATTGGATCCCCTGCAACTGGAGTTAGAGCAGTGACCTGCTATGTGGGTGCTGGGAATTGGACCTGGGTCCTTGGGAAGAGCAGCCCGTGCTCTTGACCACTGAGCCACCTTTCCAGCCCCATGTCTTGTTTTCTTAAAGGAATTCTGCCTCATTTCTTTAGGTTCTGGCTTCTCTCCTGGACATGGTCTACCGCAGCGACGAGAAGGAGAAGGCCGTGCCGCTGATCTCCCGCTTGCTGTACTACGTGTTTCCTTACCTGCGCAATCACAGGTGATGGGCACTGCAGCATGCCCACTACACACGTGTCCTTTGGGAAGCTTCCCGTGACCCGTCCCTCCTCTTCCCTCAGTGCATACAACGCTCCCAGCTTCCGAGCCGGCGCCCAGCTGCTGAGCTCCCTGAGTGGCTATGCCTACACCAAGCGGGCGTGGAAGAAGGAAGTGCTGGAGCTGTTCTTGGACCCCGCTTTCTTTCAGATGGATGCTTCTTGTGTTCAGTAAGAAATTGTGTTCCCATAAACATATGCTCCCTTCAATCCCAGGTCTCAGGAAGCAGAGGCAGGCAGATCTCTGAGTTCAAAGTCAGCCTGGTCTACAGAGTTCCAGGACAGCCAGAGCTATACAAAGAAACCATGTTTTGAAAAACAGAACAAAACAAACAAACAAAAAATGAAAACAAACCCCCAGTGTGCTGTCTTCAGTGCTTGGGTGCTTGGGCCTCGGAGCTGAAATGCAGGTAGGTGGCCCACAGTGTTACCTCAGCTCCTGACGTCCCTGTCACGATGGTCATGTTAGTCCTGTATCTGCTGAAAAGACATTATATCCTTCAAAATACTGAGGTTACCTTTTATCAGAGGAGGCGCTGCACGGGATTAAGAGAGTCTTTACCAACGACAGTTGGTAAAGAGGTGCTGGAAGGTTCCGGAGCCTTTCCTCTTCCCATGAAAGACTTGACCCCACTGAGATCAGATGTTCAGAGCCCACGGTGGCTCTGGCCGTGTGTCTGCCTGGCTTTCTGGCTCACGGACTCCAGTAGTGTGCGTGGGCATGGAGACCCCAGGGGGACAGGACACCGAGCAAGGTGTCCCTGTGCCTCTTCCTCAGAGGCAGGAAGCCTGCTCAGGGCCTCCTGCAGTCCAGGCTTCCTGGGCTTCGTGTGTGTGTGTATGCTTTTGGGTGAGTGTGATTATATGAGTGTGTGTGTGTGTGTGTGTGTGTGTGTGTGCATGCTTTTGGGTGGGTATGATTATATGAGTATGTGTTTGTATGTGTGTGCGCGTGCTTTTGGGTGAGTGTGATTATATAAGTGCGTGTTTGTGTATGTGTGTGCATGCTTTTGGGTGAGTGTGATTATATGAGTATGTGTTTGTGTGTGTGCTTTTGGGTGAGTGTGATTATATGAGTGTGTGTTTGTGTATGTGTGTGCGTGCTTTTGGGTGAGTGTGATTATATGAGTGTGTGTGTGTTTGTGTGTGTGTGTGTGTGTGTGTGTGTGAGTGTGTGTGTGTGATGCGATGCACGATGCACATGCCCCAGGGGAGATTGGAGGACACCCTGTGGGAGTCCGTCCTCTCCGAGCACATGGACTCGGGGATGGAGCTCAGGTCCAGGGGTCCTGAGCACACAGTGTTAGCCCCGTCAGTGCTCTTGCCCTGTTGTGTGTTGTTTCCTTTATGGAGAGCTGGAGAAGTACGTTTCATTCCATGTTAGGATTATGAGAAAAGCCTTTGCTTGGCCAGTTCCCGGTATTAAAATCATGAGTGTGTCACCGCTGCAGAGAGTGGGACTCGGGAGAATGGAGCTGATAACTCTCACACAGCCGGCTTCACTGGGGGAGTCATGGTTGATACTGGGAGGGTTGAGGAAAGTCACCTAGGTGAGAGGTCCCATGAGTTCAAGCTGTATACAACCATGGGGACAGGCTGCATGTGGGCAAAACGCAGTTTTCCACAGAGGCGTGCATAGAAAGGGAAGTTGAAACATTTCATTGAATAATAACAGCAAGCAGTAATGAGTGATCTGAAGAGGTAAGCTCTCTCTGCCAGCTGCACCTGGGGGAGCATGAGACCACAAGCGAGAACAACTCTGCAGAAAACTGAGGTCATAAGACTCTTGTCCTGTTTTCTTGGAGGGGTCTCAAGCGCTCAGCATTCCCACAGCATGTGTTGAGAAATGTGGGTGACAGAGTCCAGAAAGCAGATTTCTTTTTTTCAATTTTTTACATATTCATTTTGTGTGGGGGAGAATGCAGTACATGTGTGGGGAGAATGCAGTACATGTGTGGGGAGAATGCAGTACACATGTGGAGAGAATGCAGTACATGTGTGGGGAGAATGCAGTACATGTATGGGGGAGAATGCAGTACACGTGTGGAGAGAATGCAGTACATGTGTGGGGAGAATACAGTACATGTGTGGGGAGAATGCAGTACATGTGTGGAGAGAATGCAGTACATGTGTGGAGAGAATGCAGTACACGTGTGGAGAGAATGCAGTACATGTGTGGAGAGAATGCAGTACATGTGTAGGGAGAATGCAGTACATGTATGGGGGAGAATGCAGTACATGTGTGGGGAGAATGCAGTACATGTGTGGAGAGAATGCAGTACATGTATGGGGGAGAATGCAGTACATGTGTAGGGAGAATGCAGTACATGTGTGGGGAGAATGCAGTACATGTGTGGGGAGAATGCAGTACATGTATGGGGGAGAATGCAGTACACGTGTGGAGAGAATGCAGTACATGTGTGGGGAGAATACAGTACATGTGTGGGGAGAATGCAGTACATGTGTGGAGAGAATGCAGTACATGTGTGGAGAGAATGCAGTACATGTGTGGAGAGAATGCAGTACACGTGTGGAGAGAATGCAGTACATGTATGGGGGAGAATGCAGTACATGTGTGGGGAGAATGCAGTACATGTGTGGAGAGAATGCAGTACATGTATGGGGGAGAATGCAGTACATGTGTAGGGAGAATGCAGTACATGTGTGGGGAGAATGCAGTACATGTATGGGGGAGAATGCAGTACATGTGTAGGGAGAATGCAGTACATGTATGGGGGAGAATGCAGTACATGTGTGGGGAGAATGCAGTACATGTGTGGAGAGAATGCAGTACATGTATGGGGGAGAATGCAGTACATGTGTAGGGAGAATGCAGTACATGTGTAGGGAGAATGCAGTACATGTGTGGGGAGAATGCAGTACATGTGTAGGGAGAATGCAGTACATGTGTGGGGAGAATGCAGTACATGTGTAGGGAGAATGCAGTACATGTGTGGGAGAATGCAGTACATGTGTGGAGAGAATGCAGTACACGTGTGGAGAGAATGCAGTACACGTGTGGAGAGAATGCAGTACATGTGTGGGGAGAATGCAGTACATGTGTAGGGAGAATGCAGTACATGTATGGGGGAGAATGCAGTACATGTGTGGGGAGAATGCAGTACATGTGTGGGGAGAATGCAGTACATGTATGGGGGAGAATGCAGTACATGTGTGGGGAGAATGCAGTACATGTGTGGGGAGAATGCAGTACATGTATGGGGGAGAATGCAGTACACGTGTGGAGAGAATGCAGTACATGTGTGGGGAGAATACAGTACATGTGTGGGGAGAATGCAGTACATGTGTGGAGAGAATGCAGTACATGTGTGGAGAGAATGCAGTACATGTGTGGAGAGAATGCAGTACACGTGTGGAGAGAATGCAGTACATGTGTGGAGAGAATGCAGTACATGTGTGGGGAGAATGCAGTACATGTGTGGGGAGAATGCAGTACATGTATGGGGGAGAATGCAGTACATGTGTAGGGAGAATGCAGTACATGTATGGGGGAGAATGCAGTACATGTGTGGGGAGAATGCAGTACATGTGTGGAGAGAATGCAGTACATGTATGGGGGAGAATGCAGTACATGTGTAGGGAGAATGCAGTACATGTGTGGGGAGAATGCAGTACATGTGTAGGGAGAATGCAGTACATGTGTGGGGAGAATGCAGTACATGTGTAGGGAGAATGCAGTACATGTGTGGGAGAATGCAGTACATGTGTGGAGAGAATGCAGTACACGTGTGGAGAGAATGCAGTACACGTGTGGAGAGAATGCAGTACATGTGTGGGGAGAATGCAGTACATGTGTAGGGAGAATGCAGTACATGTATGGGGGAGAATGCAGTACATGTGTGGGGAGAATGCAGTACATGTGTGGAGAGAATGCAGTACATGTATGGGGGAGAATGCAGTACATGTGTAGGGAGAATGCAGTACATGTGTGGGGAGAATGCAGTACATGTGTAGGGAGAATGCAGTTCATGTGTGGGGAGAATGCAGTATATATGTGGGGTGTGGGTCATATATGCATGGGATGGGGGTATGGGGGTATGGTATATGGTGGGGGTGCTCATGCTCCAGTATACACATGTGCAGAGGCCAGAGGTGGATGTCTGATGTCCTGCTCTGCCTGTCAGTCTCCATTGAGAGGCAGGGTCTCGCTGCACCATGAGCAAGGCTAGGAGCCGGCAAGCCCGGGGTCTCCATCCCCTTCTCCACAGTGCAGGCGTGAGCCAGCACCCAGGCCTGGCTTCTACCCAGCGCTGCGCTGTGGTCTGAGCCCAGGCCCCCTCAGGCTCACAGCGAGCTCTTCCCGGCCCCGCCGTCTCTCAGCTGCAGAGCGGGTTTAATAGCTCTGGGAGGCGTGTTATTTTCCTGATGTTTTTAATCAGACTGTCATCAGTTGCATAGTTGACTAATTGTGCCTTTTTGTACATCCAGCTGGAAGTCCATCATTGACCATCTTCTGACTCACGAGAAAACAATGTTTAAGGATTTAATGAGTAAGTTCCAAGTTCGTTGAGCTGGGCCTCTGCCAGGGCCAGCTCTCTCTGAGACCCAGTCTCTTCCTGTAGCCCTGCTGTCTGTTCAGGAGCTTGCCCTTGGACTCCTGGGACTAAAGGTGTGCGCCACGCCCCGGCACATCAAACTTCTGCAGTGCTGGGTGAAGAGCTGAGGGTGTAGATATCTTAAGGACTAAACAGTCTCTCAGTCCAGCCTGTTGGCAGGCCTTGACTACCCTGTGTCACAGCTTCCCGTAGGTGCCGCTCAAAGCCTTCTGGCCCGCTGCAGCCTCTAGTTGGAGGTCTTGAACCTGCCGAAGCTTACTACTTGGCGCACTCTGTGGCTCTGGCTTCACACCCTCCATCCTCTGCCAGTGTCAGCACCTTGATGCCCGCTTCCATGGCCATTCCCACACCTCCCACGCTTTCCTCACTCCCTGACTGTGTGTCATTAAGGAAATGAGTGCGTGGTGGTGGTGGTTGGGTGGTGGTGGTTGTTGTTGTTGTTGTTGTTATTGTTGTTTGTGGGCATAAATTGGATTTGGTGGAGTTGTCGTTTGTTTTTGGCATTTTGCAGTTGAGAAAAGGGACTCCCTCTTTGACCCAGAGCACCTGGCACTCTTTATGTAGCCCAGGCTGGGTTCAAACTGTTGGCAATCCTGCTAGCATAGCTTCTCAAGTGACAAGATTATAGACATGAGCCACCTTTCCTGGCTGAGATGGATGTTTCCTAAAGAGTGTGCAGGGTTGACTTCTACGCATTCTCAAAGGGGTCGTGTCACAAATTGGATCCCCCCAATTTCTCCCGCTGTGCTCCTCCATTCCCTCCCACTGTGTTCCCCCACTTTCCCTCCCCCACTGTGTTCCTACCACTGTCCCCACTGTGCTCCCCCCACTCTCCCTCCTGCTGTGCTCCCACCCACTGCTGTCCCTGCTGTGCTCCCCTCTCCCATGCTGTGCTCCTCCCTTTCTCTCCTGCTGTGCTCCCACCCACTCTACCATGCTGTGCTCCTCCCTTTCTCCCCTGCTGTGCTCACCCACTCTCCCCTACTGTGCTCCCCCACTCTCCCCTGCTGTGCTCCCCCCACTCCCCCTTGCTGTGCTCCCCCACTCCCCTGCTGTGCTCCCCCACTCTCCCCTGCTGTGCTCCCACCTACTCTCCCATGCTGTGCTCCTCCCACTCTCCCTTGCTGTGCTCCCCCACTCTCCCCTGCTGTGTTCCTCCCATTCTCCCCTGCTGTGCTCCCCTACTCTCCCCTGCTATGCTCCCCCACTCTCCCCTGCTGTGCTCCCACTCACTCTCCCATGCTGTGCTCCCACCTACTCTCCCCTGCTGTGCTCCCCCACTCTCCCCTGCTGTGCTCCCACCCACTCTCCCCTGCTGTGCTCCCACCCACTCTCCCCTGTTGTGCTCCCCCACTCTCCCCTGCTGTGATCCCCCCACTCTCCCCTGCTGTGCTCCCCCATTCTCCCCTGCTGTGCTCCCCTTACAAGCTGACTGCTGTGCTCCCCCACTCTCCCCTGCTGTGCTCCCCCCACTCTCCCCTGCTGTGCTCCCCCCACTCTCCCCTGCTGTGCTCCCCTACTCTCCCCTGCTGTGCTCCCCTACTCTCCCCTGCTGTGCTCCCCTTACAAGCTGACTGCTGTGCTCCCCCACTCTCCCCTGCTGTGCTCCCCCCACTCTCCCCTGCTGTGCTCCCCCACTCTCCCCTGCTGTGCTCCCCTACTCTCCCCTGCTGTGCTCCCCTCACAAGCTGACTGCTGTGCTCCCCCACTCTCCCCTGCTGTGCTCCCCTCACAAGCTGACTGCTGTGCTCCCCCCACTCTCCCCTGCTGTGCTCCCCCACTCTCCCCTGCTGTGCTCCCCTCACAAGCTGACTGCTGTGCTCCTTCCAGACATGCAGAGCAGCTCCTTGAAGCTCTTCTCCAGCTTCGAGCAGAAGGCCATGCTGCTGAAGCGCCAGGCTTTCGCTGTCTTCAGTGGCGAGCTTGACCAGTACCACCTCTACCTCCCCCTGATCCAAGGTAAGAGCCGCCTCAGGCCGGTCCGTGGCGCCACACGAGACCGGATGCCGGGAGTTACGGTGAACAAAAATGTCTTGGCTCTCGCCTCTGACTGGAAAGTCCAGGGCCGAGACTCTTGCATGTGACAAGGGGTGTCTAATACAAAAGGGACCAAACTTGTCCCTTCACACTGGAGCCCATCCCACCCACGAGGGCCGGGGTGTGTGGGGGGGGTGTGGGGTGTGTGTGTGGGGGGGGTGCCTTCAGTCTGCAGAGTCCTTCTCCTCCTGTCTCCGTGGTACGTGGTGAGGCCGAGGGCTGGAGAGTTGTGACAGAGAAGCCGGGCTCCGCTTAGGCTGGAAGCCACCTACTGCAGGTCCCTGCTTGTGACTCAGTAGCTCCCGTGCTGTCCGTTACGGCAGGGTAGACGTAGGGAGCGTGCACATGCCTGCGCTGTTTAGTTCTGTTGCAACAAAAAAAAAAAAACAAAAAACAAACAAAAAAAAAAACTTTATTTTATTTATTTATTTATTTATTTATTTATTTATTTATTTCGAGACAGGGTTTCTCTGTGTAGCCCTGGCTGTCCTGGAACTCACTCTGTAGACCAGGCTGGCCTCAGACTCACAAAGATCCCCCTGCCTCTGCCTCCCAAGTGCTGGGACTAAAGGGGTGCACCACCACTGTCCAGCTCACAGAGTTAAAATGATAAAAATGTCTATAAAGCGAAGGAGAAATGAGAGCTGGGCACTGGGAGGGATGCTGGGGACCGCAGGAAGAATCCAGCCTCTGGTTTTGTTTGTTTGCTGGAACAGCCCTGGGGGCACTGGTGGGGAGCACGGTGCACGTGACAAGGAGGAGCCAGACTCTACTTGGGTTCTAAGTCAGAGTTTGCTGTCAGCAGCACCCGGCACTCCTCGACCCTGAGCCCCCACCGTCCTCACGGGGCGGGCCTGGATCATAGGATCAGGCAACACTGAAGGGGATGGTGAGCACACGTGGCTCAGCGCCACTGTGTGACAGCATGGGGAGATGGGAGTGTGGGTGGTGAGGGCGCAGTGTGAGGCTGAGATGGTGCGGACTGCCGGAAGCCAGCAGCCGTGGAAGGCTAAGGCATGCTCACTTGTCAGAGGCTAACCTGGGCTACATAGCAAGACCCCGTTGTGTGTTTATGTCACAAACACATACCTTTTGCTTCTCCCTGTTTCCCAAGAGTCTCAGGCTGGCCTCAGACTCTCTGGATAACAGGCATGTTATCCTCTCTACCAGGGATGACAGGCAGGTGCCTGCACGTGTAGGAAGCCAGGACTCATGTCCACATGGTTGTCATCAGAATGTCACACTAATTACAGTTTTATTTCTCTTTCTTGGTTTACCAGAGCCCCAGACTGCATACCTGTGTGACTTTTCTAAAATCTTCTCTCCCTAGAGCGCCTGACAGACAACCTCAGAGTCGGACAGACGTCCATAGTTGCTGGTCAGATGTTTCTTTTTTTCAGAGTTCTGCTGCTCAGAATCTCTCCCCAGCACCTGACCTCACTGTGGCCCATCATGGTCTCTGAGCTGGTGAGTGAGTGCACACGGTCCAGTTTGAGGCAAAATTGGCACTTTTAAAAATGCCTTTTCTCTTCTTTCTTTATTATATTTGGGTTTTTTGGGTTTTTGAGGCAGAGTTTCTCTGTGTAGTCCTTGGCTGTTCTGGAGCTTGCTCTGTAGACCAGGCTGACCTCAAACTCATAAACATCTACCTGCCTTCACCTCCAGAACACTGAGATGCCCTACCTATACCTAAGCATGCTTTGATATTACTTGCTAATTTTCCTTAGGTTGATTTGTGGTGCTGGTAATCAGTCCTGGGGCTGCTTGCTGGGCTCTTCCTGGGCTCCATCTTCTGATCTGCTAGGGGTTTAGTTTGGTTTGATTTAGTTTTTGGAGATAGGGTTTCTCCAAACTGGCCTCAAACTCAGAGATCCCCCTGCCTCTGCCTCCTGAGTGCTGAGATTAAAAGTGTGTGCCACCACTGCCTGGCCTGCTGGTTTTTGGGATTTTGTTTTTTGTTTTTGTTTTTTTGAGACAGGGTTTTTCTGTATAGCTCCGGCTGTCCTGGAACTCACTCTGTAGACCAGGCTGGCCTCGAACTCAGAAATCCACCTACCTCTGTCTCCCAAGTGCTGGGATTACAGGCGTGTGCCACCACCGCCCAGCTTGGCCTGCTGTTTTTATAGATAGACAAATTTAGGTAAACGTGATCTCTCTCAAAGAGTAAGAGTAATTTGAATATACATTTTCTTCCTAAGATCCAGACATTCATACAACTTGAGGAAGATCTGAAAGAGGAAGATGAATCGAGGTAAGCCATGTAAACTCCCAGTGCATCCTGGGAGGTGATGAGTTAGATGCGACACCACCCGCTGTCCCCTGGGAGTGCTCATGGTGGGACCAGCCAGTGTTAAGATGTAGGTGTTCATTTCATGCTTGTGCATGTGTGTCTGAGTGTGTGTATGTGGCCCATGCTGTGTCGGAGGAAGACCTCACATCCTCCGGATCTGGAGGGACAGGCAGTTGTGAGCTCCCTGTGCTGGGAGCTGAGGCGGCGTCCTCTAGGGGAGCAGCAGTGGCTCCTCACTGCAGGGCCATCTCGAGCCTCTTTCTGGTTTTTAGACACGGTCTCAAACACCATCACGTGTCTCCAAACCGGCTCTGTACCTGAGGAAAACCTTGAATGAGTCCTCCTGTCCGCACACCCCCTCCACGGGCATCCGTCACGGTCTCATAGCCACAACATCTATTACCAGAGAAATGTGACTTAAGGACTTTTCCTAAACGAATGGCATTCAGCAGACATGAATGAGTGTATAACGAAATTTTTCTTTTGAATTTATAGAAACAGCAACAAAATAAACAGAATAAAAGTCCCAGTTGCTGATGGGAATGGGCCGTCAGGCAGGGCCGTGTCCTCCAGTGACCTCATCATGTACCTCTCTGCTTGCAAGTTCCTGGACACTGCGCTTTCCTTCCCGCCCGACAAGATGCCCTTGTTTCAGATGTAAGTGGGGTCCTTTGAGGGCCTTTGAAGATGCCGTTTCCCCTGCTGCTGGCACTTCACTTTTCTCTCATGTGTAGGGAGCCTGAGAGGCTGCAGGGCTTGTCTTGTAAGCAACTAGGCCAGGGTTTCAGATTTCCCCAGCTGTGGCTTCAGGACTTGGCTCTCAGTCCTGTTCCTGAGTCGACTCTGTGGAGAATCAGCATTCTTATTGTCTGCTGAGATGAACGCCTGTGACTGGGTCACTGCTGGTGTGTGTGTGTGTGTGTGTGTGTGTGTGTGTGTGTGTTGCTCGAGTCATCTGTTGCAGTTAGATGGGAAGCTTTATGTGGAGTGTGGCCTCTCGGGTCACTTGGCCTCTTTGGCACATGTGTCCCTAGGGCTTAAAACAGCTGTTCCTGCCTTGAGTGTCACGCCCGGCCCAGAAGCGGCTGGTCTCTAGCTTGCCCCAACAAAGAGAGCAGTGATGGCACCACACTTGTGCGCTCTCTTAACGGCTGTTAGCAAGTGAGGGAAGCAGGCGGAAAAGGCCGCACACGGTGCCGTCCCATTTGTGTGCAGATCATTCCATTCTAGAAAATACTACACCGTAAGAGCAGGAGCAAAGAGTCGTGGTTGTGGGGACGGCTTAGGGCAGCGGGACCACACCGGTCCCTGTGGGGGACAGATCAGTAGTCTTGCAGCGTCAAGGGGACCAGAGTAGAAAGCATGGACTTGGGTCAGTTGCTGTGGGTGTAGGTCAAACAGTTGCACAGACTCTGCTCTGTGTGTGATGTCTGCAGAGGGGCGATGCATGACCACATTGAATCTGAGGAAATTTCATTTCTCTTCAGTTTAGCTGCAAATCTTTAAAAAATTAAAAATTAAAAAAAAAAAAAAGAGGCCGTGGATGAAAGGGGTTTCCCACAGCCACGGTGAACAACAGCGTTGTATACGGTCACCAAAGCCGGAGTCAGCCTGTTTGTCTGTCAGCAGCAGATGGACAGGCAACACGTGGTTTATCCATGTACTGACACATCAGTCAGCAGTAAAGAGAAACAAGATACTGCTGCCTGCTGCCCTGAGAAGACACTGGGTGACAGAGGTGGTCCCCTGCAGAGCATGTCCCATTGTGCTCCTGCAAGCCCGGAATGAGAGGGAAGTGCAGACAGGAAGCCAGTTAGACTGGAGGGCTGCCTGTGTGTCCTAGGATGAACAGCAGTGGGTGAAGGAAGCAGGACTTCTTGGTCAATAAAATTCTGAAATGGATTGTGCTGGAGACATGTAATACATCTATGGAAAACCATCTGTGGGAATTATTAAGCCACTGGGTTGTGGAACATAAATTCTGTCAACCGAACTTCTGCAGACAGTTTACATGAGCTCTGCATCAACGCGCCTGGCCCTGTTTCCTGCAGTTACAGATGGGCATTCGTTCCAGAGGTGGACACTGAGCACCCGGCCTTCCCGTCAGAGCTGGAAGAGAATCACCAAGAATGCAGACCTCACACCGTCAGGATTCTAGAACTTCTGAGGTTAAAATACCGGGTAAGTGCCTTTGGAAACACCACCCTCAGACCAGAGATGCAGCTCCGCAGGCAGAGCAGGCCTGGCATGCAGGCGCCCTGGGCGTGCAGGCCCTGTGGTGTGCAGGCGCCCTGGCGTGCAGGCCCTGTGGTGTGCAGGCGCCCTGGCGTGCAGGCCCTTGTGGCGTGCAGGCCCATGTGGTGTGTAGACCCGCTGGTGTGCAGGCACCCTGGTGTGCAGGTCCTGTGGTGTGTAGGCCCCATTGTGTGCAGACACCCTGGTGTGCAGGTGCCCTGGCATGTAGGCATGTAGACACCCTGGTGTGCAGGCCCCGTGGCGTGCAGACACCCTGGCATGCAGGCCCCCCGTGGTGTGCAGACACCCTGGTGTGCTGGCACCCTGGCGTGCAGACCACGTGGTGTGCAGGCCCTGTGGTGTGCAGACACCCTGGTGTGCAGGTGCCCTGGCATGTAGACACCCTGGTGTGCCTGCCCTGTGGCATGCAGGCCCCGTGGCATGCAGGCCCTTGGTGGGGTGGACAGCACTGTACTACTGGGTGGAGTGCTGCATACCCGTAATCCAGCACTGGGGAAGAGAGGCAGAAGGAGCAGACTTTGAGGCTCACCCAGGCTGTGTAAGAGACTGTCTCAATTATGAAGTCCTTAATGTCGCTTGAGTTTTAAGGGCTTCAAAACATCTTCTCACAGCTTTAAAGCGTGGGATGGTTAGAAGTTCCATCCTTGGTTTTCCCGTGTCTCAAACATGGGAAACTAAAGCTGGTTTCCCGTGGAAGAGGAGGAGCCTGCCAGGAGGACTGACAGCGCTGGGGCTGGGTGGGGCTCAGGATGAAGGCCTGACAGGGTTAAAGACCTAGAATGTGAGGGTGTGGACAAGCCCCGCTGCAGGCGTGCTGGCTAGGTCACTCTGGTGGCTTCGGGTCTTTCTGCAGGACATGGGCAGCTCCGACGAGATGGCCGGGAAGAAGGAGTTTCCGCTTTTGCGCCAGCCTTCAGTCTCCTGCCTCAGGCAGCTGATGCCATTCTTCACCACGTTAAACTGTGCGTTCAAAACCCAGCGCCAGCTGCCTGCCGATGTCCCGGGCCCCACGACGCCGGAGTCCCCTGTTGCAGAGAACCCGGGGGTCCTGCGGCAGCTGGAGGAGTGCGTGGAGCAGGACTTCCTGGAGCACCCAGAGTGTTAGCGCCCAGGAGGGCTTCCTCTTCCTCCCCCTCCCTGACCAGGACAGCAGTGATCTGTAAAGAGGGGGGCAGGGGGTGCGAGTCACCTCTGCCCCAGTCCTGAAGTTCAGGTAGTTTCTGTTCAGCAGCCAAACACGCCTCCCGTAAATGCCTTGTAATATATTTCAGCCCTAGTTTTTTTTCTTCCTCAGTTTATGTAATGGAAATAAAATTAATATATCGTCTAACCACACATTGTCATGTGTAGAGATTAAGTCCTTCTGTTTGTTAAGCAAATACATAGGTCTGCTGTTTCTCTAAAACATAATGCAGATTGTTTATCGGGCTGGGAGGATGTAAGCTGGTGAAGGCCTGGGGGGAGGGGGAGGGGGAAGGGGGACCCCCGAGTGGACAGGAGGACAGATTCCTCCAGATTGCCCTCTGACCTCCACACCAGTTCACACAAGTAAAGTGCAGTTTAAAAACTAATAAAAAGGAGTAGGGCCGGGCAGTGGTGGCACATGCCTGTAATCCCAGCACTTGGGAGGCAGAGGCAGGCAGATTTCTGAGTTCAAGGCCAGCCTGGTTTACAGAGTGAGTTCCAGGACAGCCAGGACTACACAGAAAAACCCTGTCTCGAAAAACCAAAAAAAAAAAAAAAGAAGTGGGGGTGCTGACAAGATTTTGGGAAGGTGGGGGCCTACCTCCAAGCCTAATGGCCAAGTTCAACACTCCAGAATCCATATGGTTGAAGGAAAGATCCAACTCCTGAAAGTTGTTCTCTGACCTGCGCGCGCGCGCGCGCGCGCGCACACACACACACACACACAATTTTTAAAGGAGTTAAAAAGTTGGCTTTTGGCCAGGCATGGTGGCGCATGCCTGTAATTCCAGCACTTGGGAGGCAGAGGCAGGCGGATTTCTGAGTTCAAGGCCAGCCTGGTCTACAGAGTGAGTTCCAGGACAGCCAGGGCTACACAGAGAAACCCTGTCTCGGGAAAACAAAACAAAACAAAACAAACAAAAAAAAAAAGTTGGCTTTTTTTTAAGGTTGTCAAAATTGGTTGGTTGGTTTTTTTGTTTTTTGTTTTTTGAGTTTTTTGTTTGTTTGTTTGTTTGTTTGTTTTTCAAGACAGGGTTTCTCTGTGTAGTCTTGGCTGTCCTGGAACTCACTCTGTAGACCAGGCTGGCCTCGACCTCAGAAATCCGCCAGCCTCTGCCTCCCAAGTGCTGGGATTACAGGCGTGCACCACCACGCCCGGCAAAATTGTTATTTTTAACATTTTACACCAACAGCCTTTTATACTGCACTTTGAAACTTAAAAAAAAAAAAGCAGTAATAGCGTAGTGTGGGGGCACATCTGAGGCAGTAGAGCACGTGCTGGGTACCCACAGAGTGTGCAGTTCCAACCTGTCATTGCAGCACTCTGGAAGGGGAGGCACAAGGATCAGAGCTTCAGCCTCGGTTACATAGCAAGTTCAAGGCCAGCCTGGACTCTGGGTGTGTTAAGGTCTTGCCCACTATAATCAAATTTACCCTGTTCAGTTGCATAAGAACTGGGCAGTTTTCAGACCCTGACAGTTATACATGAATGTAACTTTTATTCTCCAGAAGTAATTGTCATCGCGTAGACTTACTGCTGAATAAGCTCACCCTTTCTAGTTCTTCCTGAACTCTGGCTGGCTGGTTCAACTCAGCTGTTCTGGCTCAAACTCCTCTTCAGTCTGAATGATTCAAACTGGCTTCTCTTGGCTTCTGACTAAATTGTTCTTAGACTCAAACTAATCAGACATTCTGTTCTAATCTTCTGGCTTCTTGTTCTCTGGCCTGTTCTGTCTTCACCTGTTTCTAGCTTGTTCTCTCTGCAGCCTATCTCTTTAAAACTCTCCTAATAAAGCTGTCTCCCCACCCCACCCCCACCCCCGCCCACTCACCCTCTCTTAAGTTGCTTCTTGTTCAGAATTGTTCTTGTGATAGTTGGACATGTCCTGTCTCTGACTCATTCTCTCAAATCTTTCTCTGAATCATCACTTTGCCTCTCAGTTGCTTTCAACATGGCTGCTTCCTTCTTCAAAGCAACTTTGCCTTCATTGTTAAGGATTAAAAGTGTGTCTGTAGGCCGGGCAGTGGTGGCGCACACCTTTAACCCCAGCCTTGGGAGGCAGAGGCAGGCGGATTTCTGACTTCGAGGCCAGCCTGGTCTACAGAGTGAGTTCCAGGACAGCCAGAACTATACAGAGAAACCCTGTCTCGGAAAAAAAAAAAAAAGTGTGTCTGTATTCCAGCCAGAGGGATTAAAGCTTTGTCCCTCCCGCAGGACTCAGTTATTCGTGGGGGTCGAGGGGGATCTGGTCTGAAAAATAGAATGGGCGAGATTGGAGAGCGAGACCAAGCAAAATTGTTGTCAGGGTCTGTTTATTGTAACGAGGGCAGGGGATTTTAAGCAATAAGGAGGGGGAACGGGAGAAGGTGATAAATATGAAACAATCTCGGAATGCAAGGGTAAGGACGGTTGGATAAAGGTCAGTTTATTGAATAGCTAGTTCCTGTATAGGGTTCCGGTAACTAAATATTTGGTCAGTTTATTGAACAGTTCTTGGAACAGTAGGTGAAGAAGGGTACTGAGTCAGTTGCATACATGATTTAGGAGCACCTGTAAGATGGTTGCACTCCAGCTTCTTAATGTGGGCGTTTGTCTCCAACAAAGCTGTGTGTTGAATCTGCATTCCAGCCTGGTCACACAGACCTACGGATTTGGAAGTGCCTTGCCAGAGCAGCCGAGCTGCTGGATAAACTACGCCCTTGGCTGCAGCTGCTGTGCTCTGACTGGCTTCCCTGTGCCCGCTTTCCCTCAGATCTCTTCACCATTCTGCTGACGCTGCTGTGCATTAAAATAATCCTTCATCAGAGCTTCATCGGCGTCATGGGAGCTCACATTCCGAGACTTGCTGTCTTCTGCCAGCTACCTTACTTATGTCCTGGCTGGGGGCCACGTCCAACTCTGCCAGTGAGTGCCCTGTGCCTTCCAGACCTGCCTGCTTGGTTTTAGGCAAGAGCCTAGCACACAGTCTCCAGACTTCGTGAGGCAGGCACGCTGTTCCCCTCAAAGCTCCCAGAGCCCAGGCCTACTCTACACTGATCAGTACTGTTCTCTGGTTCTGTTCAGGCTCTGAAGTGAGTTGTTTCTAAATTTAAGTGTGTACATGTGTATTTTGTGTGTAGGTTAGCAATCAGCTTGTAGAAGTCAGTTCCCTTTTATCATGCTGGCTCTTAGGATTGAACCCGTCATGAGGCTTGGCCACAAGTGCTTTTACCACTTGCCATTTTGCCAGCCTTTTTTTTTTTTTTTTTTTTAGAATTATTTATTTATTTTATGAATATAAGTACACTGTAGCTTTCTTCAGACACCCCAGAAGAGGACATCAGATCACTCTACAGATGCTTGTGTGCCACCATGTGGTTGCTGGGATTTGAACTCAGGACCATTGGAAGAGCAACCAGTGCTCTTAACCTCTGAGCCATCTCTCCAGCCCTTGCCAACCCTCTCTTAAATCTTACTCCTTCTATACAGTAAAAAAGTAATTTTTTCCCTTGGTCTTAACATAGCACTAGCTAGGCAGTGGTGGCACACGCCTTTAATCCCAGCACTTGGCAGGCGGATTTCTGAGTTCCAGGCCAACCTGGTCTACAGAGTGAGTTCCAGGACAGCCAGGGCTACACAGAGAAACCCTGTCTCGAAAAAAAAAAAACAAAAATAAACAAACAAACATAGCACGGGGCTCTTGGGACCTCTGGTCTCTGCCTGCTGCCTGTGGGCAGGCGTGCAGCACTCTGCTGCATGAGCGCCACGTCTGCTTCCTGCCATGAGGACGATGAAGTCCCCCCCCCAACTCCCCACTTAAATGCTTTCTCCTGTAAGAAAAAAAATGCACATAGATATGTGGGTAGTCACAGAAAAGTCTGTTAGAAATTACATGGGAATTTTGTGCAAAAACTTTGCTTAAAGACATTTGTAAATTCGGGTCATTAAAGACTATCAGTACGACACTGTAAGTTCTGTGAATCCAACTTGCTTATACTCAGAGGCTCATACCATCCAAAGCATGAGGAAATAGAGTAGGCCCACTTTGCTTAATAATCGGTGTCTCATCACAGTCCAAACTTACACCAAAAATCAGGTGCCATGCTCACACCTGCAGAGTCTACTGCAGGAGGGTCACTGCCAGCCTGAGCTACACCCTGGGTTTCAGACCACCTTGGACTAAGGTGAGGCCTGTCTGGGGTTGGGGGGAACAGCCTGATGCCTTCCTGGAAAGCCCCAGCTTTTGTGAGGCAGAGGCAGAAGAGAAGGTGTAAGGATCTGTTTTAAGAAAAAACTGGGAGGGTGGGGGGAGATACCTCAGCCATTAAGAGCGCTTGTTGCCCCTGCAGAGGACCTAAGTTCAATTCCCAGCACACTCATGGTTGTAATTCCAGTCCCAGCGGATCTGATGCCATCCTCCCATGTCCTTGGGCACTGTACACATCTGATGCACAGATGTGCATGCAGGCAAAACTCACACACTAAGAAACGGAAAACCAGAGCTCCACCAGAAGCATGGTAGCTTGAGAGTACTCCCTCGCCCTCAGGTGGTGGAAGGAAAGAGCGACTCCCCACTCACGTGTGTGCATGTACATACATGTACTCACATGTACAGACATTCACAGATAAAAACAAAAATATGTTCTTTATATCATCAGTTTCTAGATTAGACCACGAATGTCAACTCTGGTGTCTGCATGGAGGTTCACAATTTATTTATTTATTTATTTATTTATTTATCTATTTATCTATTTATTTATTTTTGGTTTTTCAAGACAGGGTTTCTCTGTGTAGCTCCGGCTGTCCTGGAACTCACTCTGTAGACCAGGCTGGCCTCGAACCCAGAGATCCGCCTGCCTCTGCCTCCCAAGTGCTGGGATTAAAGGCGTGTGCCACTACCACTCGGCAGGAGGTTCACAAATTTAACACTGTGCTGGCTAGTTTTATGTCAACCTGACACAAGTTAGTCATCTGAAGGAGGAAATGCCTTACTAAGCTCTAGCTGCAGGGGCTGGAGAGATGGCTCTGCGGTTAAGAGCACTGACTGCTCTTCCAGAGGTCCTGAGCTCATCTGTGACGGGATCCAAAGCCCTCTTCTGGTGTGTCTGAAGACAGCTACAGTGTACTCACATATATAAAATAAATAATTCTTTAAAAAAAAATCTAGGTGTAGGGTATTTTCTCAATTAGTGACTGATGGAGGATGACCCAGCAAAAAAAGCAGACTGAGCAAAACCCTGAGGAGCAAGCCAGTGCACAGCCCCCTCCACAGTCTCCGCATCAGCTCCTGCGCCAGGCTTCTGCCCGGCGTGAGTTCTAGTCCTTGACTTGCTTTGATGATGAACAGTGATGTGGAATTGTAAGCCAGATAAACACTTTCTTTCTCAACTTGCTTTTTGGTCATAATGTTTCATTCTAGCAACAGAAACCCTTACTAAGACAAGCACCTTTGCCGGGCGGTGGTTGCACACCCCTGTAAGCCCAGCAAAGGTGCTTGCGCACCCCTGTAATCCCAGCACTCTGGGAGGCAGAGGCAGGCAGATTTCTGAGTTCGGGGCCAGCCTGGTCTACAGAGTGAGTTCCAGGACAGCCAGGGCTACACAGAGAAACTGTCTTGAAAAAAACAAAAGCAAAACAAAACAACAACAAAAAAAAACACGCACCTTTTCTCTTATTGATATCATATGCTATTCAAGGAGGCACAGTAAGGAAAATGCTGACATGACCATTAGGGAAAGATGTGTTTTGTTTTGTGTATTTTGGGGTAAGAGAGAAGACGTATCCAGAGGCATCGGAAAGTGTGTAGAGGAGTGACAGATGGGGGGCAGGGCGGCGTGAGACCGCAGGGAAGGCCAAGCATGGGACTTTACCAAGGCAGTGAACAGCGTGGGGAGGGCCTCTTTTGGGGGACAGAAAGCCCATTTCACAAGTTCCTGCGGAATGCTGGCTTTTTTCTAACCACCACAAACCCTATAGTCTAGTCTGAGCTCATTTCTAAACAAATGGAGGACCTGAGACCTAACAGATATCTAAAAGAACTTCACCGATTTCTGCAAACACCAACTACAGCTTAATCTGTATTCATTACCGGCCTCCTCCTGGATAGACTTATCCAAGGGACCCAAGGGGACAGCCTCACAAAGATGTGCGTTCAGACCTTCCCCTGGCAGAGGCGTAAGTGTGGACTCGGCTAACTGAGCTCAGCTTTCTCAGCATGCTCTAGCCTGGCAGATGACCGTGCCTCAGTTTCTTGGTTTTATTTTCGTCTGTTTTGTTTTCGATACGGATATCTCAGGGTGGGCTCACACTGTCTCTGTAGCTGAAGATTTCGAGCTCCTGATCTTCCTGCCCCCACGGACAGTGCAGGAGCTCAAACCCACAGCTGAGCAGGCACCCTGCCAACCAGGCCGCATCCCCAGGCGCCGGTGCCTCACGGGGATAGTTTCTTTCTTCCATATGAATGAGTTTCCATACTCACATTGAAGTCAGTTCCTCTCAGAAGTGGTGAAATTGAACCAAACACAGAGGCAAGCAGTGTTTTGGCAGGGGCAGTGCGGGCCGAGGGTAATGGGCACAAATAGCTACACTCTTCTAACAGCCCAGCGTTTAGGAGCCAAAGACCTTCAGGGGTGTTGGTGTGAGTGAATCTGTGTGTGCAGTTGGGAAATGACCCCTCCTATTGGCCCCGCCTCCTCACGTGCAAGGTTTCGATTCTAACTGTCCGTTAACATTTCTAAGGCAGCAGAGCCAAGGATCAGAGCAGAGCCAGGAACCGAAACCAAAGCTCTCAGACTTTAGAGCTCTGCCTCACGGCCTCCGCTCCGCGAAAGCAGAACAGGAAGGAGGCATCAGCTACAGGGAAGGCTGGCTTAAGTTCTGGTTTCTTGGGCCACCCCACCCATCTATGACTTCCTGGAGACCAGCAGAAGCTGGGGCCACCGCACAGGGGCCTTCCAGAGGCACAGAAGGAAATGAAATGGGGCAAATCCACCGATCCTGGGAGCCAGTTGTCTTCCCTGATGAGTGTCAATACCACTCAATACCGCTGATAAAAAGCCACATATCTGCAGAGATAATATAGTCTCCTTAAGACAGCTCACACACACCACCCTCCAGGCCATGGCATAGGGAAGATCTGAAAGCACATCTCATCTCTGGGACAAATGTCTGAGATGCCTACATAACATATCAAAGTGGACCTGGCTCCAGGTTTTCCCAGAATCCCTCAGCCTCCACCTGTTACTTGGTCTGCATGTCCTGCCTTCTAACTCAAACTTTTCCAGTCCAGGGGACTGGGCTGCCCTTCCTAGAGAATCCGAGCACTCTGGTCACCGCTCTTTTTTAGGACATCCTGGCTCCCTTCTCTCTCTTCTCCTTCCCTGTCCTCCCTCCCCTCACAAGGCTCAGGCCTCTGACTATGCTGTCCCTTTATAGATAATAAACCTTCTTCTGCAGGGCATTGTGAAGCAAACATTCAATCCCAGCCCTCTGGAGGCAGAGGCAGGCAGATCTCTGCAAGTTTGAGAACAGCCTGGTTACAGAGTGAGTTCTAAGACAGCCAGGGCTACACAGAGAAACCCCGTCTCAATATAACAACAACAACAACAACAACAGTAGTAGTAGTAGTAGTAGTAGTAGTAGTAGTAGTAGTAATCAGCCTCCTCCTCTACCATACATAGGAACAATCATGCCTTTCCATTTCCGTTTCTTCTTACATCCATACTGTGCTCACTTGGGGTCAGATTTGTAACCCTGAGTTTCAGCCTATTGATGCTGGGTCTGAAACCGAGCTACACGCTTCCAGGAGCCATGGAAACAATTTCATTCACAAAAGGAAAGTCAAAGAAAATCAAGACAACAAATGCAGAAGCTTCTTCTTAAGTCTTAAGTTTCATTTAATCTTTTTAGATGTATTGTAAACTATGCTCTTTAAACAATGTAACTTAGAAAGTCACAGGGTCCACATATAAGATGTGACTCTCCCTTGAGAAGCCCATTCCCCACACATGTATTAGACTTTCCCAGAATGCCTCTCTGTGTCAACCCCCCTCCCGTGCTTAATCTGTGCGATAAACTGCAACTCTGTCTGCTTCATACTGCTTGTCCTGAAGTTCTTCTCTGCAGTGAGGGCAAGCCTCTGTGGTTTCACCTCTGAGGGGAGCTCAGGATGCTGAGGGTGGTAGTCCCCGCACCCCCGGGGGAGAGGAGTCCTCTCCCTTTGCCTCTGACACCAGGTAATGCTTTACAACTCTGGGCCAAAGGAGACCAATGAACATTCAAGACAAGTACTGTTAAAGAAGAGGCTGTGTTGCCCGCCGCCACCCAGCCAGGGATGCCGGGATGCCCATCCTATAAAACAGAAACCAGGAACCACATCTGTGCTTTCTTCAAAGTCTGAGAATTCACAGTGGCACCTGCCTGCGCCATATTTTTTTTGTTTTTTGTTTTTTTTTTAGCAATGGCGATAGAGCAATTCAAGGTTTGCCCTGTCCCTCTCCCCTGGCAGGTCAGATTCCCTGTCTTTCTTAACATCAGCCTCTGCCCCGACCACCACACCATTGGGGTATCAGGGGTGAGGGCGGGGTTGTACACACCAAGTCCACTGAGTCTTACATTCCTTCCCAGCCACCAATATGGATCACATCTAGATCTAAGATTAATGAAGAATAAATCATTAACCAGTCATCCCAGCTAAGATGCCTTCAAAGTGTGCAAATAGATGCTTATCTACATAAATATAACAGGTCCTCAGACCTTAGCACAACTGATATCACGCTAGAGGCACCATTCTGACCTTAAAATTCAGCACGTGGCCCTAACACTTGCCAAAATGGAAACAAAGACCTAATTCATCAAAGACCAGAAAGACAGACAAAGAGAAAAGGCAGTTTACTGGGCCGGTTTTACAGAGACAGGTTGCAGGTAAAGACAATGAACCAGAGAGTAAGAAGAAGCCAGAAGATTAGAACAGATTTCTGGAGTTAATTTGAGTCTAAGCAGAGCAATTCAATCAGAAGCCAAGAGAAACCAGTTTGAATCATTCAGCTTGGAGAGAGGAGTTTGAGCCAGAACAGCTGAGTTGAACCAGCCAGCCAGAGTTCAGGAAGAACTAGAAAGGGTGGGAGTGGAGAGCCTTTGGGGGGGTGGGGGTGGGGGGGGCACTTGGCAGGACCCTGACATCGGCCAAGGACAAGGAAATGGGCTTCAGGCAGGACTCTGACATCAGGGCATGATGGGAGGTATGTTCAGGCAGGAATCTAATCTTAGGCTGCAACAGGAAGTAAGTTCTAGCAGGAGTCTTAATCTGAGGGTGGAACAAAAGAAGCAGGCTTCAGGCAAGGATCTGATTTGGGGCCTGGACAGGGAAGTGGGCTCAGACTTTTTGGTCATTCTGACCAGCCCTTAGAAACAACTGTCACGGGAGTGATCGCGGGACTTTGCTTATTGTGTTGCTTGTTCCTCATTGTACTGCTCGCTCTTAATACTTTCATGTAATTAAAGTGGAATAAAAGCAGATTGGGAAAAAAATTAACCTGCCCTCAGTCTCAGAACTGGCTGGCTGTGGTCATGCTACGATGTTGTCTGATTGTCCTTTTTCTTTTTAATTCTCACTCCTGTGCTGGCACCTGTTGACTGACTGAGCTGGCTCTGTCAGATGGCGCCTCAACATCGGAGCTCCAGTAAGCGGGGTACAATGAAGAACGCTGCGGGGATCAGAAGCTCTCAAAGGAAAGCAAAAGAAGATTTAGGCCAGCGGTGAATAAACCTTGTAGGACAAGGTCATGGTAAAATGTGTTTTGTGTATGTGTTTAGAGTTATGCTAAAGTCTAGAGAAGCAAAGGTAATTCTCACAGGTGCTTTTAATCTTTGGACTCTAGACATGAGAGAATGGAGTTAAGAAAAGCAGTCCTCCTGGCTTTGGGGAAAGAGAAGGAAAATGAATGTCAGCTGTCTCAGAGCTCTCCTAGGGACAGGAGGAGATCCGGAGACGTCCTGCCTCCTCTTTGGCTCCTACTGAAGGAATGCTCGGTTCTGGGTTCCTTAGGTTGGATATCTGGGCCCCTTCAGAATGTCTACTTCTATTCCCTCTCTGTCTACTGTCTGTCCTTGGTGCTCCAGTCTGTCCATGTCCATCAGAACTGACTGTTTTATGTCATGTCTGTGTTTTCATTTTGCTTCATTGCCTAATTGTTGTTCTGTGTTTCACTTTCAAAAGAAAAATGGTTAAAACTTTATCTGCTGGTTGTTCACCCTTTGATTTAGTTTTAACTCATTTCAAAAAAAAAGAGAAAGAAAGAAAGAAAAAGAAAATAAATAAATAAAAACAGTCTCAATCGGCCTCTGGAGCCCTGCACCTGTAGTTAGGAGTCTAGCACAGCTGAGAAGCCCTGCCGGGAGCTTCTCTGTACAAACCAATCTTAAAGGGGCCAGAAGCTTCTCCGGTAAGGGAATCGGTGACTGTTTTTCCTACAAAAATCTCTGTGTCTGTGATTATTGGGCTCAGCAGGTAACAAGGAGCTCCTTTCTTGAAATCACAGCTAAGAAAATTAAGAATTTTGTCTGGCCCAGCACTTGGGAGGCAGAGGCAGGCGGATTTCTGAGTTCGAGGCCAGCCTGGTCTACAGAGTGAGTTCCAGGACAGCCAGGGCTACACAGAGAAACCCTGTCTCGGAAAAAAACAAAAAAAAAAAAAAACAAACAAAACAAAAACAAAAAAAAAGAATTTTGTCTGGTTTAAGTAAGTAAATGAACGCAGTCACTTCATTTTTGTTTCTGGCTGGTTTTAAAAGTATAAATATGTTCTGCATTGTCGGCCACGTCTATCTCGCCAGCAAGAATGACACGTGACAATCAGGATCCTTCCACAGACGTTTATTGCGGGGTTGATTGCAGAGGCGAAAGACCCAGAAAAAAAGGAATGGTGCTGCTTGAATAAGCCTAGGCTGGACGTGTTTCTACCTGATTGGTGCACGCCACGATGCCTCATTAGTATGCTCCGGGACTGAGCTGCGACCCGCCAAACCTCTACCCGCGCATGCGCAGTAGGGCGCGGAGTGGAGTAAACAACAGCACATCGCTGATTCATCACAGGAAGTGGGCGCCATCTTGTAATGGTGAACGTGGCTTCCTACACTGCATGTCTTGGCTATAGGTTGGCTTATAGTTATTGGGTATAATTAAAATTTTGTAACATTGGTAACAGAAAGTTGGCTTAAAACTAGTAACTCGATTGGAGTCATTCAGAACAAAAACAGGTGGCAAAAGTGAGCTTATACTCCCAGGCCCCGGAACCAGCTCCTCTCCCACGTCTTCAGATGTTGCATGTTTGTCTTTTAACCAGTGAAGGACGTGGAGAGGGCAGTTTTCCTTATCCTGTTATCTAACTAAGGCACACAAGTCATAAATGTGCTGCCTGTCTTGTGGGCCGCTTGCCCCATCCTGTGTTCCTTTATTACTATAGACTTTAGGTCAGAGTTCGGGAGGGGACCTGGACACAAACGCTGCCTGAGGATCCTGAAACCTGCTGTCCTGGATAAGGCCCAGCCACCTACGCTAACTTCCACTCTCCCTCGCTTTGTGTTCCCATCCTCTAATAATGTGTACAGTCTCCCACTGGGGACAGGGTTCAGATCCTGAACTGGCTGCCCCCCTGCACTTGCAAAGAATAAAACTTACTTCAAGCTTCTGTCTCTGAAGTGAGCTTTCTCAGCTTCCACCCCAAACCTGACAGTCTTTATTGTCGCCTGTCTTTATGTCTCTGCATGTTTCTCTCAGTTCTGTTCGTTGGAGAAACGTATCTAAAAGGAAGGGGAGAGGGCAATACTGTTGAGATACTGTTGAGGAGTTGAAACACTTCTGGGAGGGGTTGGTGAACCTGGGGATATACTGAGCACTGGCTTTCTCTGGGCAAGACCCACCTTCCTGGCTCAAGACCCATAGCCTCTTGTTAGGGACCAAATCCTTTTGGCTTGACCATGGAAACCTAAAACCTCCACCTGTTCTCTCAGCTCTGTGGGAAGAAATTGACACCCCTCTCTGTATGCCCGTCTTAGCCCATGGCCACACCCAGGGATGAGCACATAGTGCCACTTGCCTTGCTGGAGGGTGGGGGTGGGGCATATAGTCTTCTACCTCGGACCCCTCCCCTCCCCTCCCCCACCACCTAGAAACTCCTTTATCTCCTCCCAGCATGCTCATCCCCTCTGTCTTATGCCTTCCTCTGCTCCCCAGGACAATACCAGTCTTCTGGGAGTGCCTCGTCTGGCCCAGATGCAGGAGCAGCAGTCTCATTGTGCACGGTCTCCTGTGTACGCAGGAAGGTGGAGGGAGTTCCCGGGATGTGGGTGGGGGTTAGTCTCTTCTTCCTCAAGCCCCCTCTTCCTCCCACACACCCAGAGTGGCTCCGGCTGTGGAAAGCTCCAGGAGGAATTTCCCTGGGACAGAGGCAGCCTCATCATGCCGGGTCTGAGGCCCGAAGGTCCCCACTCTCCTCCTTTCATAGCTTATGTCCTTTCAACCAATGATTCGTCGTTCACGATAACTGTGACTCCGTAGAACGGAGGCTCCCGACATTTCCTAATGCTGCAACCCTTCAGTAGAATTCCTCATGCCATGGTGACCCCTCCCAACCCTAAAATTATTTTGTTGCTACTTTATAACTGTACTGTTATTAATATAAATCTCTGTGTTTTCTGATGATTTTAGGCGCCGTCTGTAAAACAGTTGTTCCCACTCCTATAGGCTTATGACTCACAGGTTGAGAACCACCGCTGTAGAAGAAAAACAGACCAAAAGATTGACCCAAACTGAGCACTGAGCAGCAGCGCTCAGAACCAGAAGAGCTCCCAGAGGGGAAGCCTGAGACACGGGGGTGGGTGGGGAGTGGTGGGGGGTGGAGGAACGGACCAGAGAAGGGCCAGCGTGCTTCCTGTAAACAAAAGGAACACTGGAAAACGATTGCCCAGATCAAGAGTGAAGGAGGGGGCTGGGGAGATGGCTCCGCAGTGAATTGCACTGACTGTTCTTTGAAAGGTCCTGAGTTCAAATCCAGCAACCACATGGTGGCTCACAACCATTTGTAATGGGATCTGATGCCCTCTACTGGTGTGTCTAAAGACAGCTACAGTGTACTTACATGTAATAAATAAATCAATCTTAAAAAAAGAATGAAGAAGGATGCCCCGCCCTTGATTGGGGCAGAAACCGATAGGGTCAGGCAGGGCTCTGTCCCACTGAGCACCCAGGAGCCCAAGCTAACAGTATTAAAGGTAGGAGGCAAATCTGTTAAAGCCCTGGTCAGTTGTCCCTGTCCCTAAATGGAAAATCCCAGGCACTGGAACCTGCAGGAGGCCAGTGGATTGATTACCTATCCAAAAGACTTGATTCTGTTTACGCCAACTGGCCTGCTTGTTTTGGGGCAGTTGCTGTTATAGCCATGCTAACAAAAGATGCTGATAAACTGACTTTGAGCCAGGAACTGTTCCTAACCACCCCAGAGTCTGTAGTACTTGTTATTTTTCACCAATACCGTCTAGATAGGAGGAAGCCTATCCTATTGTGGTTTGAATAGGTTTGGCCCACAGGGAATGACACTTAGACATGTGTCCTTGTTAGAGTAGGAGTGGCCTTGTTGGAGGAAGTGTGTCACTGTTGGGGGTGGGCTTTGAGGGCTGCTGCCCAGTGCAGAAGAGACAGTCTCTTCATCCCAGCTGCCTTCAGATCAAGAGGAACTCTTGGCTCCCCCAGTACCCGGTCTGCCTGCAGGATGCCATGATGATGATAATGGACTGAATCTCTGTAACTGTAAGCCAGCCCCATTTAAATGTTTGCCTTTGTAAGTGTGACTTTGGTCATGTGTCTGGCCACAGCAATGAGACCCTGACTGTTACGCCCAGATCATGAGGTTCCCCACAGACCACCAGAGACCACCAGGAGTCCGACTCATATGCAAAGGCAAAGAGTTTATTCAAGTTTGAACTAGGCCCCTCCAACCTCTCAGTACCGTGGAAGGTGTGGAAGGTGCTGAGCTGGCACAAGCCTGGCCTATTTATCATGGTAGCAGGGGGAGGGACTTCTCAGGCTGACAGTTATATGACTGACATTTGCTTGGCTATTGCTTTGACGTTCGCTTCTACTGGCTGGTCATAATTTTAGCTTGGTACGAACCATGGTCACTAGCCTAATCAATCTGCTTTAGACATTAGGTACTTTCCCCTTAAGAGCTGATTGGTTGTCACTAGGGGTGGAGTGGCTGTTTGCCCAGGAATTGTAATTGTTACCAGGGTGACATGGCTCCAGGAACAAGTTGGGGTTTTTCCAGTGGCTGAGTTCATTCAGAGGGCAAGTTAATCATAAAATGTAGTTTGAAAGCAAAATGGAGTTTGTAATGTTAAGCTAGGCCCTTCACTGACTAAGACAACTATCCAAATTCAAGCGGCCTCCGTGGTCACCAAGACAGTCTTTTAAGGGTTAATTCCTAGATTTGGATTGCCGCCTGAGCCTGCCCACAAGATCCAGCCTGGAGACCTTGTATGGATAAAGTGGATCCTGACCCACAGTCTGGAGCCAGAATAGAAAGGTCCA
The DNA here is from genome assembly GCA_964023405.1 of Apodemus agrarius. Classification (NCBI taxonomy): domain Eukaryota; kingdom Metazoa; phylum Chordata; class Mammalia; order Rodentia; family Muridae; genus Apodemus; species Apodemus agrarius. The sequence goes on along the minus strand of OZ030018.1, from coordinate 4,396,748 downwards.
TACCCTGTGCTCATCTCTGAAGGGGGCAACAGAGGACAATGAATGGTGGGTTTGTGAGGGCAACTTTCATTCTCCTGATGGGATTGTCCTCTCCAAGGCTCACTGCCTCCATCTGCTAACCCAGGCCGAGTCCTGGAAGCTTCTAGCCTCCGTACAATCTAATCTAGTAATCTAGGCCTAGAATGTTTTGAGCCTCTGAGATTTACTGCTGAATAAGCTTATCCTTTATTGTTCTTTCTGATCTGACTAGCTGGTTTAACTCAGCTGTTCTGGCTCAAACTCCTCTCCAGGCTGACTGATTCAATCTGGCTTTTCTCTTGGCTTCTGAACTGCTCTGCTTGGCCTCAAACTGAGTCTAGAAATCTTTCCTAATCTCCTGGCTCCTTCCCATTCTCTTGCTTGCCCTGTCTTTACCTGTGTCTAGCTTGTTTTCTCTTGTCTTTATAAACTCTCCAGGTAACTCTGCCTCCCTCTCCCTCTCTGTGCTTCTCTGTTCTCCCTGTCAGCTCTACTACACTGCTCTCCAGGGACCCTATTAAGAGTTGGGCATATTCTAGTCTGTCAAATCTTTCTCTGACTCATCACTTTGTCTGCCACTCATTTAGATATCACTTCCAAACATGGGTGCTTCCTTCTACAAATTAACTTTACTTTCATTGTGGGGGGGGATTAAGGGTGTGTGTAAGGGTGTGTCTGCATTCCAGCCAGAGGGATTAAAGATATGTGGTAAGGACTGAGCCACACAACGATTAGAAACAACTTTTGCAGTAAATAACACAATCAAATATCTTGCAACAGATCTAAATCTAGGTTCGCTATCAGGTTCTCTAAACCCCGAAGATAAGACTGATATGGGCCCCATAATTAGGGATGTCCTATTTTGTCTCTTTTGTCTTCCCATGGGAAAGGCCCAAAGTCCCATGAGCCAGGACTCTGGGTTTGGAAATTAAGAAAGATCAGGCCCCAGGAGTTCATGGCCAGTCTACCCACTTACGACCCAACACGCCCAATACTGAATGTACGTATTACATTCAGAGGCTGTGGGGGTTGGATGGCTCACCACTCTTGGGGAGGAACATGGCTCTTGGGCTGCAGGCCTACTGATGAAGATATGGAGCGCTGTATATGCAGTGCTATGCCAGTCTGGCTGATGGCTCCCTGAGATGCCAGGAACCAGGCAAACACCATTGTGATCAGTGGACTGTAAACCAAGTCTTCCCGGCAGCATACTGATCCCTTTTTAGTCCCAGAAAACAATCACCTAAGGCCATCTGTCCAACTGGCTCATCTTGGTACCTCCAGGATATGAACCCCTTAAAGTGGCAAGATACCAAACTCCAATTTCCCCAGGTATTCCTTTAATAACCTCAGGTCCAGGCGTCAGCAGAAGCAAGCCCTCAGTGTCCAGGATGCTAGGAGGAGGATCCGAGTTCCTTAACCATCCTGAAGCAGATATAGGTCAGCACTGCTGGCTGGGCCGAGACCCCAAGGCCCCCTAGTATGTTGGGATGGAAACCAAGCAAACAGTAAGGCCCAGTTCCAATACTTTCAACTGTAAATGAGATCAATCCTGTGCGCTCTCTGGGGACTAACCTTGCAACACAATCAAGTACAATGCGGTCATAGGATTCAGAATAGAATGTACCTTCATTCCTCTCCACAAGGGCAAGTGCATATGGGTTCTTACAAACTATCCAGTGCCTCTGTCAGTGTGGCTAGGACAGGGCACAGGCCAGTCAGGGTCCACCCATTCTTTTACAAGGCACAATGAACCTCCCTCACTCGATTCATTAAGGCATGCTTGTTACGTGTGTATCACGCTCAAACATCGGTAAACCACACAGGTCTCATGCTATCTGTAGCGGCTAATGTCAGCTTGACTACATCAGGAATCAACTAAAACCCAAGCAGCTGGGCACACGTGTAAGGATTTTCATGATTGGATCATTTGAGGTGGGAAGGCCCACCCTAGGTGTAGGCGACACTTTCTGGGGGCAGCCTACAGTAAAGGACACAGATACAAGCGTTTGCTTTTTGTCTGTTTGCCCTCACTCTCACTGGCACGTTTATGTACCCTGCTGCGGAGGTTTCCTTCAGTGTTACTAGAACTTACTTCTTTGTGACTCCAGTGTAGATTATCGAAGACATCCAGCTTCATGGAGAGAACAATTCCCTGGAGCACAGACTGTGACCCACTCTAAGAAATCTCCTTTTGACAAACAGACTGGTCCTGTCAGTTCTGTTCCCCCTAGAGGACCCTGACATCCTCCTCCTCCTCCTCCTCATCATCATCATTTTGATTTGGTTTGATATTTGATTATGGTATATAGAAAACCTAATTGTTAGTAAAACATACAAGTTTAGAAAGATGATTGCATTTATCAGATGTAGTTAGGTGTGTGCTGTAGAGACATAGTTTGGGCGTGCCCCTAAAAGCCTCTGTAGATAAGAAGGCTAAAGAGGGTTGGAGAGATGGCTCAGTGGTTAAAAACACTGACTGCTCTCCCAAAAGTCCTGAGTTCAAATTACAGAAACCACATGGTGGCTTACAACCATCCATAATGAGATCTGATGCCCTCTTCTGGGGTGTCTAAACACAGCTACAGTGTACTTACATATAATAAATAAATCAATCTTAAAAAAAAAAAAAGAAGAAGAAGAAGAAGAATGCTAAAGAATGAAAAGTCCCTGCATATTTTAAGACAAATTCCTTTGGGAGTCTTTTGGTCTTTGCTCCATGACCCCAGACAAAGTCAGCTGTATGGCCTTGAGCTACCCCACTGAAAAGGTGAACTGGTTCAGCCCCTGCTGACTAGGCTCAGAGCCTCCCACCATGATGATGTCAGGATGCAGTCTGCCAAGGCTGTGGGGGAGGGGCTACTGACCTCTATGGCAATTGGACCTTTGAGAACTCTCTCATTTGGCTTGGAAGAGCCTTTATGGAAGGACCTCTGGGTAAGAGATAGCTTTCTCTTTGGGCTCGTGGGGTCTACAGAGAAGCTGCTGACAGGACACAGATTAGTATTATAGAAAATTGCTAAGGAGCCTTCCTGGGTTTGGAGGAGCTCAAGAGAAAGGTAGATTAGCACAGATAGAAATTTCTTTTTTTTTTTTTTTTTTCCAAGACAGGGTTTCTCTGTGTAGTCCTGGCTGTCCTGGAACTCACTCTGTAGACCAGGCTGGCCTTGAACTCAGAAATCCGCCTGCCTCTGCCTCCCAAGTGCTGGGATTACAGGCGTGCGCCACCACGCCCGGCTAGACAGATAGAAATTTCTAAAGAGCTAGCAGGTTAGTTGTAGGATCAGGCTTGCAAATAGATATTTTGTATATAGTTAAGAAAATAGAGGCTGGAGGATGGCTCAGAAGTTAAGAGCCCTGTTTTCCAGAGGTCCTGAGTTCAAGTCCCAACAACCACATGGTGGCTCACAGCCATCTGTGATGGGATCTGAAGCCCGCTTCTGGTATGTCTGAAGACAACTGCACTGCACACAACATATATATCAAATAATAAAATAAAATCTAAAAGAAAAAAAGAATTGACTACTGACTCTGACCTCCACATGTGTGTCATGGCACATATGTGTATGGGTGTACATAATGTATAGACAATATGTGAAATGTAAACAATTTTTAAAAAAGAAAATAAAGTTACCTCCATGAGCTAGCAGGTTTTTACCTCAACTCCTGCCTCCTGTGTCTTAATGTATATAAATATTAGTTAAATGTAAATGATAAATATTACATCTGACTAATATCCCATGAATTCAGTCTGTGAGGCATCTCCAGAGCTGAGTGACAACAACCACTTCAAAAATTGTCCAATCGCTGGGTGGTGGTGGCGCACGCCTGTAATTCCAGCACTCTGGGAGGCAGAGGCAGGCAGATTTCTGAGTTCCAGGCCAGCTTGGTCTACAGAGTGAGTTCTAGGACAGCCAGGGCTGTCCTAGGGCTATACAGAGAAACCCTGTCTCAAAAAATTCAAATCCAAAAAGACCAAAAAAACAAACAAAAAAAAAATTGCCCAATCAAGACTTGCCACAAAAGCCTGACGGTTCCCAAGTAGACGGAGAGCTGGAGCCTGACTGTTGTCCTCTGCTCTCCACATGTGGGCTGTGGCACACACATGTCTGCCCATCACACATATCCCACGCACACAATAATACATTTAATTCATTAAAAAACCTTAGGAGAGATTTCAGGGCAGGTGACAAGCCACGGTTCCTAATCTGATGTCTAAGAACCCAGCAAGGCAGCTAGCTCTGCCTGACAGCGGCTGCTGCATTTGTGTGTGCCCAGCCTGGGAGTGAAGGTTTAAAACACACAGCGTCATGTCTTCAGGAAGCTTGAATCAGACAACTGCCAGGTTACAGACCCTCTGGCTGTCACTTTAAGAGAACCTTAGGCTGCTGGCCTCAAGAATCAGGCCATCGCTCCCCTTAGAACAGAAACTTGTTAAAGGGCTGTGATCTTCCATCTTTCTCAAAAGAGCCTCCCTCCCTCTTGTAGCTGGGAATAAAGTCTAGTCTCCTCTGGGCACAGCACATAGGCTAGATCCCTCTGCACTCCCTGCCTTCCTATACATCTGTAGGAGGAATTTCCTTTATGTTTTGGAACTGAAGGGTGAGTCTCTCTCTTTATGACCCCATCATGGCTGCCTGTGGTTTTAAACTCTCAGCTTTCCTAGTGTTAGCCATGGCCTATGGGCATATATTTTTCTCAACCCACTTTAATAAAGGTTCAACCTCCCCTCTAGCCCACCAGAGACAGAGACAAAGAAAGTTATTAGGATACAGAGGAAGAGGGTCTGTTTAGAAATAGCTATTAGGGGAGAGTCCAATCTTCATTGTCCTCAGTCCAGTCCATTAGCAGGCACCAAACACGAACCAGCAGCTGCAGATCGGGTCACTCAGCAGACACCACACCCGCATCAGCGAGTGCCGAGGAAGCAGCGAGACGCCACAGGAACCTCCTGAGAAGTTCTTTGGTGACTTTCTCGCTATGAGGTCACCACAGGTGAAGCTCAGTGATGCAATGTAAAGCAAACCAATACATGTGTGTTGTCAGCAAAGACCAGCAAGGTAGAGGCAGACCACTGCTTGTGCTCCCATGGTCTGTGAGGTCATATTTATAATTCTTCCAAACATCACATGTCCTTTCATGTGTCTGCTTCAGCAAAACATCTTCTCACCTGTGTCTGCCTCAGCAAAATATCCTCTCACCTGTGTCTGCTTCAATAAAACATCCTCTCACATGTGTCTGCTTCAGCAAAACATCCTTTCACCTGTGTCTGCCTCAGCAAAATATCCTCTCACCTGTGTCTGCTTCAATAAAACATCCTCTCACATGTGTCTGCTTCAGCAAAACATCCTCACCTGTGTCTGCTTCAGCAAAACATCCTCACATGTGTCTGCTTCAACAAAATATCCTCTCACCTGTGTCTGCTTCAGCAAAACATCCTCTTACCTGTGTCTGCTTCAGCAAAACATCCTCTCACCTGTGTCTGCTTCAGCAAAACATCACTTGACACAACTGATTTTCCAAAGAAACCAGAAGTTTCCACTTCAATGGCCACACCATTTGTGTGATGGGGAGCCCTCAGGAGATGACCGCTCAGACACGGGTTATAGCCAATTGGAAATCTTTATCCCAGCTAGCTGGGACTATACTCGGGTATTCAGGTACTCCCAGTGTTCAGAGCATGGGGCTTTTGAGGGCAGACCCTGCTCTCTGGCATCTCACTCGGCAGCTGTAGGGGCACTTCACATAGCAAGCAATTTTACAGAAGCCAAGTTAGCTAGGTCACACCAGCCTTCGGTTCCTGGAATAGAGTGGGGTGATTCTCCACAGGATTCTCCATCACGGAGATGAAATTCTAGTTCACCCGTGTTGGCCTCAGCGAAAACACAAGATGAAGGGACCTCTGGGCTGTCTTGCCCTGTCACATTTTGTAAAGCTCCTCCATTTGGTTAGTTCCTAGAGCTAAACTAACTCAGTTCCCAGAAGTAATGTTTCCAGACTCTCTCCCTCCCCGCCCTTCAGACCACCACTGTCTGCCTATCTTCCCTAGCTCTCCCCACCTGTGCTACCCGACGGGCAGAGGAAGATTTCCAGCCCCCTCCTCTTCTGCTAACACTAGTGTGTTTGGAGGAGGGCGGGCTCTGTCTCTTGCACTAGGTATCTGCAGCCTTCTCCTAAACAGGGCTGCCACTGGGCCACCCATCCCTTTGCCTTACGTGCGGGCCTCGCAATGAGCTCTTCTGAAGGGCGTCTTCCTTCCCACTGAACCTATGCTGTCCCCATGGAGCCGGGACAGCTTGAGGATGCAGGGGGATCTGCTCAGCGTCCTGGACCACTCTAGAGGAAACAGCGGTTTTCTGACCTTCTCACTGTGGGGTACGTCTCCTTGGACGGGAGGCAGAAGCTGGTGAGGCGGACCCGTGCTTGGCTGCTGATCTTTTCACTTCCTTCCCAGAGTGTTAAAGTCTAAACAACATGGTCTCTGCACTGTGGGGGAAAGGAACTAGGCTGCACATCCAGTGCATCACCTTAAGTTACACACCCTGAAGAACCAGAGGCCGAGCACATGGGCACACGCCTCCAACGGAAGCACTCAGAAAGCTAGCCTTGGCTACAGAATGCAATGCGATCTTAAAAAGACAAAACAGGGCTAGAGAGATGGCTTAGTGGTTGGTTAAGAGCAATGACTGCTCTTCCAGAGGTCCTGAGTTCAATTCCCAGCAACCACATGGTGGCTCGCAACCTTCTGTCATGGGATCTGATGTCTTCTTTTGGTGTGTCTGAAGATAACTACAGTGTATTCATATAAATAAATCTTTAAAAGAACAAAAAGACAAAACAGAGCTAGCCTTGGCTACATAGTGTGACATGGTCTTAAAAAAAAAGACAAAACAAAACAGCGTCTCAAAGACATTTGTACACTTACATTTATTTATGACAAGACTATTCACAGGCCAACCTAAATGTCCATCAGGTTATATAACACCTGTTTATATAATATCAGGTTATATAACATGAGAAATATTTGCTGAATGTGTGGGACCCATGCTTACAGAAGAATTTTGGGATATGGCTCCACTTCCGCCCCTTCCCACTCTCTGCAGAGGGCAGCGGTTGTAAAGGTAGAAGGGCAACTGTGAGACTCAGACGCAAGCATCCAGGCATGGACGGCATGTGGGCTAGCTCACACCCCAGCTGTTGACTGCATTGTAGTAAATCTCCAACCTCAGTAAACCCAGGCAAGGAAAACACAACTCCACTAATATGAATACAAACTACGCACTTAGAGTGGGCGGGCCCACCACTACACCGCTCTGTTCCCCAGCTATGAGACCCCTTGTACTTGCGGTTTCTCTAGGTCTCCATCTTCTTTCCGCCTCCTCTTCTTCTGTCTTCCTCTCCTTGCTCTTCTCATCTCCCCCTGTCTGTCTGTCTGTCTGTCTCTCTCTCAGCTCCACCTTCCCTTCCACTACCCAATCTCTGGCTCTAGCCTTTATTTTACAAGTTAAAATGGGGAGAAGGGTCACGGAAGTCACCGGTGTACGGTGTACGTGATCCACGACTCATCAGAGGCAGCCCCTCTGGGGGAATCTAAGTTAGCATCAAAATACACACAGCACCTGGGCAATCCACAGCTTAGGCGCGTTTCTGTTTAAAATAAGCTGAGTAAACTCATTTAGAGGGATCCTTACTTTTGTTCCCAGGAAATATAGGGTTTGCTTTCATGGGGTCACAGTGAGAGAATTTTAAGATGGTCCTAGAAGACAGTTTGAAGAACGTTTTATGAGAGTTGAGGAAACGGGCTGGCAAACTGTAAATCTCAGCTGTGGCCAAGAAAGGGGAACACAGTCACATATTTTGAAAAAAATTTTTTTTGCAAGTATGTGTCAGCTCCCACACGCCACCATGACAGGCACACAGGTTGCCTTTTTCTTGCTGTGCTGAGACGCTATGACTGAAACAACTTCTAAGAGAAAGCATGTAATTTGTGGTTTACAGCTCAGCGGGCAGGTTCACGAGGTCCTTGAGCTCACAGATAAATGACGGGGAAAGCCTGGACGTTACGTGCAGGGCTGTCTCTTCAAAGGAAGACATGAACAACCTGTGTTCTGACAGAAGCCCGGGAGATGGATGTGGTGTCCCCGAGACCTCTGTGCTGTCTAGAGGGCCAGGCCACCACTGGCTCCTCCAGACTCTTCAGCTTCTTAGTCATCCTAGACAATTATGTTGAGCATTGTTTTCAATCAGTGGGATCCATCATTATAAAGAGGTCACACGTACTTTACAAAGAGTTTCAAGGGGCTGGAGAGATGGCTCAGTGGTGAAGAGCACTGACTGCTCTTCCTTAGGTCCTGAGTTCAAATCCCAGCAACCACATGGTGGCTCACAATCATCCGTAATCTGAAGCGCTCTTCTGGAGTGACTGAAGACAGCGACAGTGTACTCATATACATAAGATAAATAAATCTTAGAGAGTTTCGATGTGGTCATGCTCTAAGCTCTGTTGTACACCTGCGGTTGAGTTAATTATCACCAGGAAACTTTTTCCCCAAACTGTGCTGTGCTTCAATGGCCCACGATAACTTCCTAGTGTCAGACTCTCGAGCGTGAACACTGCCACTGAGCAGGACTTCCTTCTCGCCTCTGACTGACTCTGCTGGCTGTAGTGCTTGCAGAGACCCCGCCATGCGCACACCATCCTATGGCACGGGACACCACAGCAGGCAGGCAGGCATGGCACAGGCATGAGGCAGAGAAAAAGAACTACCTGGGAAATGGTGTGGACTTTCCAAACCTCAAAGTCCGCCCCACCCCAGCTGCCCAGTGACACACCTCCCCCAACAAGGCTACACCTCCTGGTCCCTCCCAAACAGTTCCACCCACTGGAAACCCAGTATTCAAATATATGAGCCTAAGGAAACTATTCTTATTCAAACCACGACTCAGTTCTTTCCTTCTGCCATGTTGGTCCTGGGGTGCACCGTGGGCCATCGAATTTGCTGGCAAGTATCTTCCCTACTGAGCTGTCTTACTCCCCATGGCAGGAAAGGGTAAGGCGTCAGAGTGAGGATGTTGTAAGGGTGCATTTATGAAGAAAGGAAAGCCCTTGCAAGAATAGGGTTGGGCTACTGTGGTAGTTTAAATGAAATGCCCCCTCTCCCCCTATGCCACTAGGGAGGGGCCTCGTTGGAGGAAGTGCGTCACTGGGCGTGGGCTTTGAGGGCTCAGATGTTCACCCTCTGCCTGCTGCTTGAGGATCCAGACGTAGAACTCTCAGCTACCTCTCCAGCACCGTGTCTGCCTGGATGCCGCCATGCTTCCCGCCATGACGATAATGGACTGCACCTGTAAGCTAGTCCTAATTAACCGTTTTCACTTTTAAGAGTTGTCGGTGGCCCTGGCTTGTATTCTCAGCAAGAAAACCCTAAGTCAACTATAGAGAGAAATTAAAAAAGCCTTGAGACAGGATTACTATGACCCTTACAGCATGTCAACAGAGCACCCATCCCCTGATGTTATGACGCCCAGGTGAGGAAGGAATTCGGTCTCCTCTCCTAATCTTTTTGTAATTTTGAAAACATGCACTTTTGAGCCGCCGTGTGGGCGCTAACGGAACCCTAGTCCTCCGCAAGGCAGCAAGCACTCTTAGCGCTGAGCCGTCTCCCCAGCCCTCCTCCACTCCCCCCCACCCCCACCCCACTCAGCCCTCCTTCACTCCCCCCCCCCACTCAGCTCCTTTCCGTGTCTTCCACTCGGCTCCGCCACAGGAGGAGGTGCTCCTTCCTTTCTCCTCAAGAAGGAAGACAGGATTGGGATGGGGCGTGGGCCAGGCCGAGCCCGCCTATTCCTCACGAGTTCACGAATATCACATTCTTACAGTGAACAGGGTTCCCGAATGGGGAGAAGGCCACTGGCTATGAGCGCCGGCTGCTCACCTGGTTGGAGCCCTGCTTTCGGGTCTCAGGCCCAGACAGCAGCTCACAAATCATCTGTGACTGACTGCAGTTCCAGGGCATCTAACAGCTTCTTCTGGTCTCTTCAGGCACTGCACACATGTGATGTACAGACATATCCCCGCTCTCACAGAGAAAACTCCCTACGGCACTTAGAAACCTCTGGACTAACACGTCATCAGTCATCATTTCGTCCACGAGTTGCCCACACAGGGGGTCTTTTTGGCCCTGTACGGACACCATCCCAGCTCCCAGGTGGTATGTCGTCGCCCCGTGCCCAGGACCAGAAAAAACCCCTTGCATTACCTGGGTGTGTCTTCGCTGGCCTCCACCTGTGAGATAGGTGAATCCACCTGAGAGCTGCCTCCTAACAAGCCTGCCTTTACGTTTAATCTGGTCTAATTGGTTTAATCTGGTTTAATCCTGCCTTTATCAGCCTCACCAGGGGAAAGAAAAAGCCTACCACTCGTCACTGAATATTACATGGATTTCACTTAAATTCATGCAGAGCTGCATGGTAGTTGTTAGGGGCTGAACAAGGAGAATGGGAGATGGACGGCTGCATTGACCTCCATTATGGGAACACACTGAATGCCCCTAATCTGAGCTTTAAAAGGTGAAGTGTATGTGTATTTAACCACAATAAACAAACCCAATACTGCAGGGACGAGTGGTAGTAATCCCAACCTAGAATCCCAGGATTTAGGAGTACAGATGGGAGTATCTGGAGTTCAGGGTCAACCTCAGCTACAAAGCAGACCAGCCTGGGTCCCAGGAGACTCTAAAAAGAAACACAAAGAGATTATGTGACTCTCTAGGAAATGTCGGGGAGACAGGCTTTCCTCGGCTGCATCCCGTGGGGCGCCCTCTTCTCTGATGAGCAAGCATCTGTACCACCCCAGGGACTTGTTTCCCCAAAAGACAACCAGAATGGATGAAACCGGAAAAATAAGGCTGATTTGCTTGTTAATCCTGTCAACTTGACAAGATTTAGAATGGCCATGGGAACAAACCTCTGGACAAATCCACGGGGGAGTTTCTAGACTAAGCTATTTGAAGTGGAGTGGAGACTTTGCGCAGCCTGGCCTGCTAACACGCCCTAGGCTGACTGCACAACCCACTAACCTGCCACCACTGTTCAGCTATCGTGACACCCACAGGTTCTGTTTTGCTTATCTTGTGCCTCTTAGCACCGTTATCTCACCAGACACCATAAACAGCAGTGAGAGACTTTGCACCTAACACCACAGTCTGAAAGCAATCCAGAACATCACAGATACTAACTAGCAGTTATAGGTGATTTATATCATTTATCCAACTGTGGACAACAAAGGCGACCATGAGCACCACAGGTTTTGTTTTAATTTTACATCTCCTTATTAATTTAAAAGGATTTAAATATTTAAAAGCCTACAGTTGGGCCGGGCGGTGGTGGCACACGCTTTTAATCCCAGCACTTGGGAGGCAGAGGCAGGCAGATTTCTGAGTTCGAGGCCAGCCTGGTCTACAGAGTGAGTTCCAGGACAGCCAGGGCTACACAGAGAAACCCTGTCTCCAAAAACCAAAAACCAAAACCAAAAAAAAAAAAAAAAAAAAAAAAAAGAAAAGAAAGAAGAAAGAAAAGAAACAAGCAAAAGCCTACAGTTAAAATATGAAGAGAAAACACAGTTGAGGTGTAGGAAAAGGAGAGGATCCCATACTGCAATGTTTAGTAGACAGCGGGTCTGTAATAAAGAACACTAAATTGTTTATCATCAGAAGATGAGCTGGGTAAACGTTATGCTTCTGTATCACATAAATAAAACATGACTTTCTTTTTTTTTGTTTTTTTTTGTTTTTGTTTTTTGGAGACAGGGTTTCTTTGTGTAGCCCTGGCTGTCCTGGAACTCACTCTGTAGACCAAGCTGGCCTCGAACTCAGAAATCCGCCTGCCTCTGCCTCCCAAGTGCTGGGATTACAGGCGTGCGCCACCACGCCCGGCAAAACATCACTTTCTTAAGAGCGAACTAGATAGTACTGCAAATCTTCCAACCTTCTCTTTACTTGTACTACTTAGCATCCCTTTCTTGACTCATTTTTATATCCTACTCACTGCATTACCGGGCTCGACACACACTGAATTAACGTGACTGTGCGCTACCACTACCAGGATAAAAGCTGATGATTTTCAGGCAAACCCCAAAAGTAATTATTTTCTTCATTTTGTCTTGTAAGGTTCCAATAACATCATTACTAGCGGCCATGGATTATACTTTGGCAGCGCGATTCTCATCCGAGTTTGTTTAGCTCCTACATAAACATCGCCCTTCGCGCCAATCTTCAATCTCAAGGTCCAGCGACGCGCAGCGAGGAGTTCGCACCCGCCCGCTCGCCCACGCATGCGCCCTACGCCTGGGTCCTGCGCGCGCAGCAGGTCAGGCCCTCTCCGCCTATAATCCCAATTCGCCTTTGCCCGAGGCGGAAATGAGCGGGCGTGGCCTCGTGTGGCCGTCCCCGCCCCCGGAAGTGGGCGGGATACTGAAACCCGCCGCAGACTCGTAGCCTCCCAGTCGGGCTGCGGCCGAGGCCGGTCCTGGCTTTGTAGCTTACTCAAGATGGCGTCGCAGCCACCCACCGGGATCCGCCTCAGCGCGGTGAGCAGCCGCGAGGGGAGGAGCGGGTCGGGTCCCAGGAGGGCGGGCGGGCGGGCCAGCCAGGGGGGTGGCAGTGGGCGGCGGCGACTCGAGGGCCTGGCGCCGCGGCCGGGAGGTCGCGGCGGGGCTGAAGGGTCGCCGCCATGTCTCTGCGCTCGGAGGAGCGGCTGTGATGCGCGATCCGTGCGCGCCCGGCGTCTCCGGCCGTGCCGCGGCGGCCTCCCTTCCTCCGGCTCTGCTGCCGCCGACAGCTGTTGTGGGAGCCGCGCCCTCCTCCGCGACCCGCCCGCCCGCCCCGGGAGCAGCCGTCTGGCCTCGCCGGCGCGGCGTGGGCTGCGGTGCAGCGCGGTGCCTGCACGCGTCGGTCCCTGCCGTCCCCGGCTCGGAGGAGCGGAGGCCAGGACCCTCATCTCCCCCGCTTGCTTGGCACGCTCCTGCCTCCTCGGGCCGAGCCCAATTCTGACAAACCCTTGTGAGGCAGCTGGGAGTGGTCACAGAAAACGACTTACACTTTCGAGTCCAAAACATTGTGGGCGTGGCTTCACCTGATGATTCCCGCAAAGTTTTATTCTCCGCCGGCCCCGAGGTCTTAAGAAGGGAGAGTAATTCCTCGGAAGAGAGGAGGTCGATGTTTGAAGGATGGCTGCGGTGGCACATGCCTGTAATCCTAGCGCTCGGGTGGCCGTAAGAGGCAAATTCTAGGGCAATTTAGGGAACAGGGGGAAGTCCTGACTCAAAGGAAAAAAAAGCGGTCCTACAGTGTTATATAATTTCATTGGTGAGCGGTAAGGATTTCCGGAGGCTAAAGCACCTCCCGTAGGTACTCTTCATGAATACGTCTGTCGCCGTCCATTCATTAGGCGATGTCCTTCCTATGGGATGTGATAGCCCCAAGTGTGCATGAAGTCTTAGCTAGTTTTATTGCTTCTGCCTTTTTGCGAGGTTGAGCGTTCTTCACGTTTTTTGTTAGGTTTTGTTTTAAATTGCCTGTTAATACAGTTTTCCCCTCACATTTATTTAGTTTATGTGTATGAATGGTTTGCCTGTATGTATGTGTGCATACTAACCACCGGTGTGTGTCTTATGCACCTGAAGATGAGGACTTCAGATCCCTTACTGCTAGGTATGAGTTGCCCCATAGGGTGCTGGGAACTGAATCCTGGTTCTCTGTAAGAGCATTGTGTGCTCTTAGCACTGAGTTATCTCTCTAAAGCCTGTAGTGTAGTCATTCTTACTTCCCTTTCTTTTGAGAGAGGATAGGGCTGATTTATGAGGAGCCTTAGTTAAGTGATGAGGTTGTTTGACTAATGGTGTTGAGTAGTTAAAAGAGAGAAACTTTATTCTTTCTTCTGCTGGGTTTTAGCACTGTTCTGCTCCCCAACTGAGTAAATCTGGATAGAGTAACACTTGCCACCCTAGAGCCAAAAGAGTTCCTTTTTTTTTTTTTAAGATTTATTTATTATTATATCTAAGTACTCGGTAGCTGGTGTGTCTTCAGACACACCAGAAGAGGGCATCAAATCTCATTACGGATGGTTGTGAGCCACCATGTGGTTGCTGGGAATTGAACTCAGGACCTTTAGAAGAGCAGTCAGTGCTCTTAACCCAGAGCCATCTCTCCAGCCCCAAGAGAGTTCTTATTCCCTGGGAAATAATAGAAATTATTCTGTGTTGATTATGAGTGACTAAGGTCTTGGAACAGGGATTTAGGTTACTGTGAGTAATGTGGTGGTGATGAGTGTGTGTCTTGGGCTATCCAACAAGGGGCTTCCTGTTTGCCACACAAATGTTCTTTATGTTGCTGTATCTCCAGTCTTATGGAAGCTCCTAAAGCATGCAACAAAATAAATCCATAGATGAGTACATTTGTCAAATTATTGGCTGGGGGGGCGGAGGGTCAGGTAGCAGAGCGGGCAGATCTCTACTGGGCTAAACAATACATTTGAGAGCTTTACATAGTATGAGGGTGTTAGGTCAGATACAGAGTTGATGGTAAATAGCTCTAAGAGGGACTGAAAAGTCAGGCCTTGTGGTTCATCTGTAATTTCATCTACTCTAGAAGCTGAGGTAGTAGGACTTCAAATTTAAGGCCTGCCTGAGCTACAGAGTGAGTTCAGGGCCAGCCTAGACAACTTGTCTCAAAATAGAAAGGAAAGAGGACTGGGCTGTGTGGGTTTCAGTGGGGGGAGTACCTGCCATCATGCGTGGGGCTCAAGTTCAACCCCAGCACTTGAAGGCACTAAAGATAGATCAAGAGACTTTTGGCTGTCTTACAACATTCCATTTCTCAATCATGATGTTCTGGTTAGCCAAACATATGCAAGATCTTCGGTACAGATGAAGCTTTAGAGAACTTTCATTCATGACAGTTAGCCTCAGGTCTTGCCGCAAGTATTTGAAATCTCTATTTTGGATCAGGGATATATCCCAGTGTAATAGCACACACTTAACATGTGCTAGGTAGGCCCTTGGTGCTATCCCAGTACCAAAAATAAAATACAAATGCTGTTTCTTTAAAAAGCTACATCCAAGTGACAAGGCATAGTTGCACAGACATATAAGCCCAGCACTAAGAAAGCTGCAGCAGGAGGATCAAGAGCCCAGGCCAGTTGGTTTTTTGACCCTTTGCTAAATAAGAAAGATAAGCCACAGCCTAAGGAGTACTCCCAGGTTGAGTCATGATCAGTAGAAATGGGTGAATTAAGTGTCTAATTGGTTCTGCATCTGAGTTCCTCCTTTTTCCCTCCTTACATATTGCATTCTCTGACTCTTCAAAATTTGCTGTTTGGTGAAGTGCACACTATGAAATCATGAAGACCTGAGGTCAGATCCCCAACCCCCAGTAAAGTGTCTGTAATCTAACTCAGCACTGGGGAGGCAACTGTCTGCATCTCATTAGCCAGCCAATCTAGACAGGCATAGCTCCAGGTTTAGTGGGACACCCGGTCTCAAAAATAAGGCTAGTGAGAGTGAGGGTGAAGATACTCTCAACTCAGCCTCTGGCCTCCACATCATGTTAAGCCACACAAACCCACCACAAAAAGATTGAATTGATACTGGGCCTGTTGCTGTGTTTCTGTAGTTCTAATTACTCGAGAGGCTGAAGCTGGAGGATCACAAATTCAAGACCAGCCTGGACAACTTAGTAAGACCCTGTCTTAAAATATGAGAAAGAGGACTGGGCATATAGCTTAGTGTAGAGCACTTGGCCTGGTGTAGGAAACACTCTGGAACCATCCTAAAGAAACAGGAAAGCTTGGCCTGTCCTCAGGAGGCAGAGGCAAGCTAGGATAACAGTGAAACCCTGTCTGAAAAGGAAAGATTGAAAGGAGGAAGCAAGAAGACCAAATTTCTTTAAGTTGGCAGTGTTGGCAGTGTTCTGGAGAGCCTGGGTTCCTCCCCAGTGCTGACGATGGCTCCTGCAGGGTTTGAAGGCAGTTTGGCTTTTCTGGAAAATATTGGCTGTTTGCAGCCTCAGAATTGTATTTCACCTGTCTGCTTTGGATTCATGACTGTTTGATAACTTTTACCTTATGAACCAAATCCAGCCTGGCATCTGTTTTTGTATGATCTGCAATCTAAAAATGAGCATTCAAAAGGTTTGAAAAAAAAGTTGTAGGACATTTGAAATAAATTTTAGTTTCCATAGTTTTATTGGACCACATCATGTGCAGTTTACCTATAATTGACCCGCTTGGAGTAGGAGAGAAGCTAAAAAAAAAAATGAACTTTGCATTTATCAAAAGCCACAGAACTGAGCCAGGCAGTGATGGCGCACACTTTTGATCTTAACTCTTGGGAGGTAGGGGCAGGCAGAACTCTGAGTTCAAGGCCAGCCTGGTCTACAGACTAAGTTCCAGGGCCTTGGACATGGAAGGGCAACATTCTTTAGTGGGTTATCTCTAGGCTGTTATACATACATTTTAGAATCATTTAGGAGGTCTGAGAACCTACCATAGAGTGCAGAGTGCTAAATAAATATTTCATTTTCTTCTGTATTTCCAAGCAAAATGCTTGAACCATTTCCTGTTTGGTGGCTTTTCCCCACCCTCAGATCCTTGTGCCTCCAGCTGATTCAGGCACTCTGTTCACCGGCTCCTGAGGAGTGATAGTACTTCATTTACTTATTTTTGTTGGAGTTGGTTTGTTCTCTTTTATTCTCAGATATGCCTGGCATAGTACTGTGATTGTGGTTTCTATACGGCTTTTTACTTTCCCTGGACTTAACCATTGATATATATATATATATATATATATATATTTTTTTTTTTTTTTCTTCTGTACTGATCAGTAGATCATTCACACTTTCATAAGAACACAGAGGTCTTTTCCCAGCTGAGTTCAGAACACACCCAGCATTTATCAGGTGGGAGTCCCTGGCTTGATAAAGTTTCGGGGACCTCTTTAATCTTCTGTTAGGTCACTGTTTGGACTGTGTGGGTTTACTCCTTGGTCAGCGCTGAACGATTAATTAGCCTACCCTTGTGGGCTCCATCTTGACATCAAATATTGGACATGTAACTTTGTGCGAGTCACTAAGTCTCCTTGGACCTAAGGCTCCGGTGTGAATGAGGAGTGCGATGCTCTTACCCATGCCAGGAGTGTGCTGTAAGGTTTTGAGGACTCGTCACGCTGTGTTCATGGCAGCTGGACATGCCATATTCGCAGCAAGTGTCAGCCCAAATAATGCAGGGTGGCTCTCCAGAACAGCGATTGCAATGCCAGGGAAACCCAAGCCGAATACAGAAGCCATTGTGCACACAGGGGCAAAGGAAGACAAGCATGCCAGAGTGAATGGGGAAGGGGTGTGTTTTGAAGCAGTTGTCTTTGGATGCAAGGAACACAGGGTACCTTCAACTCAAGGATGGTCAGTGAGTTTCTGGACCAGTGGTGGATGCTGTAAAACTGTTTTTAATCTGTATACGAGGCTGTGGTTTTAGCAATCTTCTGTGGTGGTTTCTGTTACCTGGAAAATATTTTCAAAGATCCTCTCTCTCTATATGGCTTTACCTCATTTAATTGTGGTTCTGACAACTTTATTCTTTTCTTTTCTTTTCTTTTCTTTTCTTTTCTTTTCTTTTCTTTTCTTTTCTTTTCTTTTCTTTTCTTTTCATCTGGGGAGTGGAGGGCATGCACACATGTGTCATGAGAGAACAGAGATTAGGAGTCAGTTCTCTTCCCTTCGATGTGGGTCCCAGGGATTGAACTCAGGCCTTCAGGCTGGATGCTTGGCAGATTTTTACCTGCTGAGCCATATTGTAGCTATCAACTACTTTGATACAACAGAGCACAAAAGTTCTAATTTCTTTGAATGCTTTCTCTTTTGAGACAGTCTCAATATCTAGCCCTGTAGCCTCACCTGACCTGGAACTTGCTACATAGACCAAGATGGCCTGACGGACAGATTCTCTACCTTCCAGGTGCTGGAATTAAAGCCATGTACCACCACACCTAGCTTCAAGTGTGTGTGTGTGTGTGTGTGTGTGTGTGTGTGTGTATGCGTGCATGTGCACATGCAAGTACAAATGCCTGTGGGAGCCAAAAAAGGCCGTTGCTTTGCCTAGAGCTGGAGCTATAGTAACTTAAGGGGTTGTAGAGGAATTTTAAATCAGAACATGGCTGCTATGGCAAAGGATCACATCCCAAAATCTTCTAGGTCTGTGTGATCTGGCTGGAATACAGACAGAGGCAACCCAAGGAGACAGAGGCAAGCAGATCTCTTGAGTTCAAGGCCAGCCTTGTATAGAGCAAGTTTCAGGTAAAGAAAAGCTTAGGTCTAGGCATGGAGGTATATGCCTTTCATCCCAGTACTCAGGTGACGGAGGCATGCAGATCTCTGAGTTCTGTTCAGTCAGTTCTTGGAATTCAGAGGCAGACATCAGTAGAGGTTTACAAAGACAGGTTGAAGAGAGAACAAGCTAGATACAGATAAAGACAGAACAAGCCAGAGAAGTAGAAGGAGTCAAAAGACTAGAACAAATTGCTAGAGTTACTTTTAGGCCAAGCAGGGCAATTCAGTGAGAAGCAGAAAGAAGCCAGTTTTGAGTCATCTTGAAGAGGAGTTTTGAGTCAGAACAGCTGAGTTAATCCAGTCAGAGCTCAGAACTAGGAAGGGTGAGCTTATTCAGCAGTAAGTTTCAGAGACTGAGAGCACTCTAGGCGTAGGTTAGAATATATGTAGGCAAGAAGCTTCCAGGACTGGGCCTAGGTCAGCAGACAGAGGCAGTAAGCCTCACAGACAACAATTGTATCAGGAGAATAAAACAAAAAAACAAAAAACACTTTTATAGAAATGGACTGGTGTGACCCTGAGAACCAAACTCTGGTTTAAGCTTTATTGAATTCGGTAAGGTTTTTTTTTTTTTTTTTTTATTAAAGTTTTTGCTTTTCTCTGGTGCTAAGACAAAACTCAGGATGCTTGTACCTACTGAACAAGTACCCTGCCACCAGTGTATGTCTCCAGGATTTTCACTGTCATTTTTGTTGTGACTGAGATTTCCTGGGGAAAGCTGGGACTGCAAAGGCCAACTGACATCTGTGATGTGGATTCAAAGTTCAGAGTCAAGTTACTTTAGGACAACTTTGGCCCCTTAATAGCCATCATTGCCCTCTCTTGTGGCTTAAAGTCGTTGATCATTGGGTAAATCATTTGAAGTATACAGATGGACCCCTATGTGTCGTTCAACCACAGGGTCAAGGAATGCTGCCAGAAGCATCTGAGGCTGAAGACAGCATTTTCCTGGCTTCACTGTCACCTGATGTGCCTAAAGGTCTTGATACTTGTATTCCTTTGCTCTACTACTCTAAAAATGCCATCAAATCATTACCACTCTTGAACATTTCCCTCTCTTCCCTCTTTGAGGTGAGAGTTGTTTTTCATGTTGCTGGTGCATAAATGTCACTTTTATTTCCTCAGCTGAAGTGATAAGAGCTATACCCAAGCTGTGCAAATACATAGCTTTGGGGATTTCTTTCTCTGATCTAACTGTCCCTAAGTCTAGGCCTAGAAGCTTCCAGCTTCTGTACAATATAATCTTCCAAGCTGACTGATTTCAATCTGGCTACACTTGGCTTCAGACTGAATTGTTCTGCCTGGCCTCATACTAACTTTGACACTCTGTTCTAATCTTCTGGTTCCTTCTCTGGCTGGTTCTGTCTTCATCTGTATCTAGCTTATTCTCTTTGTAACCTATCTCTGTAGAACAGTCTCTGTAAAACTGCCACACATACATATGCACACACCACACATCACAGACACATCATACACACCACACAACTTTTTCTCACACTCCCTGCTCTTTATGTAGTCTCTCTCCCTTTGAGTTGAGAGTATCCTATCTGACTCTGTCAGATCTTTCTCTAATTCATCACTTTGTCTGCCCCTCAATTAAACGCTTTATTTTTTTTAAAGATTTATTTATTATTATATGTACGTACACTGTAGCTGTCTTTAGACATAGATCTCATTATAGATGGTTGTGAGCCACCATGTGGTCACTGGGATTTGAACTCAGGACCTTTGGGAGAGCATTCAGTGCTCTTACCCACTGAGCCATCTCACCAGCCCTAGACTCTACTTTCAAACATGGCAGCTTCCTCAAACTAACCTCACCTTCACTGTTAGAGATTAAAGGTGTGTACAAGGGTGTGCCTGCATTCCAGCCTGATCATACGGTAATACCGGGCATCTCTGCATTCTGGCTGGATCCTATCTTTGGATGTGATCCCTTGCTAGAGCAGCCATGTTGCTGGATTAAAATTCTTTGACATATATAGTTCTAAAATTTGATTAGTTTGATTTATATACTTTTTTTGTTATATTCAAGAAATAATTCCCAAATCAAATGTCATGAAGCTTTGTTCTTCTAAATTCTAACGGTTTTATCTTATTTTAAGTGGGTTTTGTTGGTGATGGTGATGGTGTTCTTTGGTTTTTCTAGACCAGGTTTCTCTGGGTACCTCAGGCTGTCCTGGAACTTGCTCTGTATACCAGGCTAGCCTTGAACTCAGAAATCTGCCTGCCTCTAGAGACCTTCCAAGTACCACCATGCTGGGCTATTTTAGGTTTTGATTTATTTTGACTTAATTTCTCTGTTACAATGCAGGAATTTGGTTTGCCCGGTGCCATTTGTTGAAGGCCATTTTTTTCCAGTCAAGATCTTGGTGCCATATGTGCAGGGTTTGTTTTGTTGACTTGTTATGAGTTCGCCAGTCTTAGTTGTTCTTGGAGTACACAGCTTGTCTGTTCCTGTAGCTAATCTTTGTAGTCGTCTGGGCTTTCGTTTATTCGTTTTCTGTTTTAGACAGATCTCCAACAGCTCATGCTGGGGTGCCAACTTAAAACTTGTTTAAGTTTTTAATACTCTGCTTTCCAAGTGATGGAATTACAGGCTCTTAGTCACCATGCTCGGTTTTAAAGAGTGCTGGGGGTTGAACCCAGGGCTTTGTGAATGTTAGGCTTCCTGAACTACATTCACTGCCTCTTGTGTTGGGGAAGTGGACGCAAGAGGATCCGAAGTTTAAGGGGGAGTTCAAAGCTGTTCTAGGATACGTGACCCTGACTTTTTAAAAAAAAGTGTTTAAACTAACTTACTACATGTGTGCATGTGTGCCCCCAAATTGTTCAAGAAATTAAGTTTCCTATTAGCTTCTTCCATACCCTATTATTGAGAATAAAGAGATACTTTAAAACCTTGGAAAAGGTAAAAACCTTGATTTGTTTTTTTTTTTTTTTTTTAAAGATTTATTTATTATATGTAAGTACACTGTAGCGGTCTTCAGACACTCCAGAAGAGGGAGTCAGATCTTGTTATGGATGGTTGTGAGCCACCATGTGGTTGCTGGGATTTGAACTCAGGGCCTTCGGAAGAGCAGTTGGTGCTCTTAACCCACTGAGCCATCTCTCCAGCCCCAAAACCTTGATTTGTTATTGGAAGTAATATTTGACATTCTTTGAAGATCATGGATGTACACTAGGCCACTGTTTGAGTGTAGTAAAGTTGGAATAGATAATATTTAGTCTCTAAGAGGCAACCGGAAAAGCTTGTAGGTGAAGCAAAGCTAGTAAGGTTATGAGGCCTAATCAGTGCACTAATGACTAGATTTGGCAAGATCTTTGTCTCAAAGTATGGTTTTAGGAAATGATGTTTGTGGGTCCTTAGGGTCTTGTTTGGGTCATTTAAAACAGGTCTTACAAGGGAATTGGGAATTAGGCAAGCTCTTCCTTGTGGACATAAGGAGACAAGGGTTTTGAGTAGGCACCATGTGAACACTATTGAGTTGTTTCCCCAGCCTTATCTTCCAGGAAGCCTCTAGGATTTATCTTCTTGGAGCAAGCAATCAGACATTTTTTATTTGGCATCAATGTTGTTTAATATAAATTTTCTTGGGTCTTGTGCTTATAATTAAGGGCTGAATTAAATTTTATGAATTGTTGGTTTATTTCAGCTTTGCCCGAAGTTTTTACATACAAATTCTACTAGTCATACTTGGCCGTTCAGTGCAGTTGCTGAATTAATAGGTATGTAAATTGTGTTTCATATGCTGTCTTTTAATTATAATTTTAGTTGACTTCTGAAAAATAATATGCAATTATGCTTTTTCAAAATGTATCCTGAGTAACAGTGTAAATGCTTAGGCAGTTGTTTTAGTTGGTGTCAGGTGAGATACTCCTCATCCCTGTATTACTAAAGTGTTTCTTAGCTTTTAGTACTTAATTTGCTAAATTGGCATAGCACTTATGGTGAAAATATTTATATTGTTATGAAAGTAAAAAAATAAGAATTACACTTCACATACTGTATGTAATATACAGAGTGGTTTCATCTTTCTGGTGCTATTAAATTTATGATAGTTACTTCTTGCTTCCTCTAAGGAGATGAGGTCCAGAAATATACCTTAATTATCTAATGAGCATGACAGTATGTAAGTTATGTTCAGATTTGTATCATGAGGTCATTATTTTCTTCTTATGAATTATATGAGCAAGATGTTTACTTCAATTTAGGTATATCTTTTGAAGGGGGATTTAAAAAAAAAGATTTATTTATTATATATACAGTGTTCTGCTTGCATGTATGCCAGAAGAGGGCACCAGATCTCATTACAGATGGTTGTGAGCCACCTACCTTCCTCCCTTCCTTCCTCCCTCCCTCCCTCCCTCCCTCCCTCCCTCCCTCCCTTCTCTCTCTCTCTCTCTCTCTCTCTCTCTCTCTCTCTCTCTCTCTCTGGTTTTTTCAAGACAGGGTTTCTCTGTATAGCCTTGGCTGTCCTGGAACTCACTCTATAGACCAGGCTGGCCTCGAACTCAGAAATCCGCCTACCTCTGCCTCCCAAGTGCTGAGATTACAAGTGTGCGCCACCACCGCCTGGCGTGAGCCACCGTTCTATTGCTGGGAATTGAACTCAGGACCTCTGGAAGAACAGTCAGTGCTTTTAACCTCTGAGCCATCTCTCCAGCCCAAAAGGGGAAATTTTATTCTCAGGAATTTCCATATATATTTTAGAATGCGTCTTCTTAGTTTTCTGAGAGGGTGTTGGATACTCTGGAACTGGAGTTAGAGACAGTTGTGACCTGCCAGATGGATGCTGGGAATTGAACCTGGGTCCTCTGGAAGAACAACTAATGCTCTTGCCCGCCACGCCTTCTCTCCTGCCCCAAACTTAAATTCTTAATGAGATACTTTTTATCTTTTCTGAAGTGGTTGGAAAAGATTAATTGTAAGTTAATTTGCAGTTTAATTTATTTCTAATAAATATTTCAAAGTACATTTCAATTAAGGGCTATTCAGATAGATGTTGAATAAGTCACAAGTTGATTTTATTACTGGTAACAGTTAAATTTTTTTCTTTTTTTTTTTAATTTATTTTATGTATATGACTACACTGTTGCTGTCTTCAGACACACCAGAAGGTGGCATCAGATCCCACTACAGATGTTTGTGAGCTACTGTGAATTGAACTCAGAACCTCTGGAACAGGAGTTGGTGCTCTTAACTGCTGAGCCATCTCTCTCTAGCCTTTTTTTTTTTTTTTTTTTTTTGGTTTTTCGAGACAGGGTTTCTCTATGTAGCCCTGGCTGTCCTGGAACTCATTCTGTAGACCAGGCTGGCCTCGAACTCAGAAATCCGCCTGCCTCTGCCTCCGAAGTGCTGGGATTAAAGGCGTGTGCCACCACCGCCGCCCGGCTCCTTTTTTCATTTTTTAATATATTCTTTTATGCCTGTTTGGAGAGAAATTTGTTAGACCAGAAGTGTGCAGTGATAGGGTCGTAAAGCTGGAAGGACCTGACAAGGATAACGAGAGTCTGCACTTTAAAGACGCTGTAATTAGAAACAAGCCCCAGGCTGGTTGGTGGTGGCGCACACCTGTAATCCCAGCACTTGGGAGGCAGAGGCAGGCAGATTTCTGAGTTCGAGGCCAGCCTGGTCTACAGAGTGAGTTCCAGGACAGCTAGGGCTACACAGAGAAACCCTGTCTCGGAAAAATCAAATCAAAAAAAAAAAAAAAAAGAATTTGTAGAAACAAGCCCCAGAACAGCATTATCACTTTAAAACCTCTAATTGTTAGGAATTCCTAAGGTTTGAAAACACAAGAATGAACTGCCTTCATTACCTGCACCCCCTTAGCTCTCTCCAGTTTTTCT
>OZ030018.1:4282500-4365000 GCA_964023405.1 Apodemus agrarius | reverse complement strand
TATGAAGTTAAATTTTTTTTCTAATCTTTTTCTTACAGTTACAAAAATGCAACAGAATTTGATTTTGAAAAGGATAAATATGACATCAGAATTCCTGAGGATTTAGATGACACTGCAGGAAGGAAAGGGTACAAGAAACAAGAAAGAATGGACCAAATTGCCCCTGAGAGTGACTATTCCTTAAGGGTATGTACTCAGCTGTTGTTGGAAATGAGCTCTCGAGAAGTCCAAGAACCGTTAGCAGGCTGTGGTGTCCACTTGGGCTGTAAAGCCCCGGTGGTCTCTGGTGGGAAGTGTGTCACCCATGAATCAGCATTCTAAGCTCGCTGCTGTTTGATTTGTAAGAAAATGTTAATGTTAGTAGGTGGGTTGGTCTGCAGCTTGGGTGGTCGAGTGCTTGCGACCACATGAACTGGACATGGTGATACTTGCTGGTAATCCTAGAATAGGGGTGTTGAGGGTGGAGGCCAACGAGGCCAGAGTTCAAAATCACCCTTGCCTACACAGAGAGTTTGAGGGTTGCTTGGGTTGTATGCGGTCCAGAGAGCAGGGAGAAAGAGCCTTGCTTTTATTCTGTTTGGTTTTTGTTTTTGTTTTTGTTTTTTGAGACAGGGTTTCTCTGTAGCCCTGACTGTCATGGAACTCACCCTGTACACCAGGCTGGCCTCGAACTCAGAGATCCATCTGCCTCTGCCTCCCAAGTACTGGGATTAAAGGCGTGCGCCACCACTGCCCTCCAAAGATTTATTTATTATTATATGTATGTACACTGTAGCTGTCTTCAGACACTCCAGAAGAGGGCGTCTGATCTCGTTATGGATGGTTGTGAGCCACCATGTGGTTGCTGGGATTTGAATGCCAGATCTTTGGAAGAGCATTTGGTGCTCTTAACCGCTGAGCCCTCTCTCCAGCCCCTTGTTTTAATTCTGAAAGTGTCAGTTCTTGTGGTACTTTTGCATTTCCAATCTCCACTTAGTTTATTTGTGCTGATGAATAAGTACTTCTTATGGCGACCATATTCAGTGCTTTAAGATTACAGTGTTCTAGGATATACACCCGATTATCCTTGATTTGTCTAAAGCTAGATAATGTACAGTAATGACATTTTGTGGTAACTATCTCTTGATTTAGAAATAGGTTATGTTTATAAGATAAAGTGTATTAGTTGTCTCCCAGCAGACAAGGCTAAGCAGGTGGGTTTATTTTTGGCTTCAGTTCTAAGGTATGTGTAATAGGAGGAATGACAGCTGATAGTCACATTGTGTCCTCAGAGGGCACAGAATGAGGGCTGAGCCTTTCCTCAACTAATTTTCTCCTTTTATGTAGCTTGGGGCCCCAACCCAGGGAATGGTGCTACTCATTTTCAGGATGGGTCTTCCCAGTATAATTAACCTAATGGAGAAAATCCCTCACAGACATCCCTGGAGATTGTCTCAGGTGATCCTCAGTCATGCTCAATTGACAGTTGTCCCAACCCACAGGACAGTCAACAGGGTCCCCGAACCATCTAGGAGAAGGCGAGAGACGAGAGATGCGAGAGACGGACAGCAAGACAGTATTCTGATCGAGCTGTCACATTTTATTTTTTACCCGAGGCAGTATAAAGGGAAGCAAGCAAGATGTGGGGAGGGGTGAAGGGGGGAGCGATCTCCGGGGGCTGGCATCACTTCTCAGAAACAGTTTCTCAGAATTTCTGGGGAAAACTAGTTACTGCTGTAGGAATTTTGGCATGATAAAGGGGGTCATGAGGAGGTGAGGGGAGAGGAGTTGCTATAGTGACCTGTTCACAGATGAGCTTCAAAAGGAGGGGGACTTGAGATCTATGGCTCCTGGCATGAGATCAAGGTAAGAATAACTCCTGGGATCGAGGTCTCCTGGCATTGGGACCTAGGTGGGGGTGGCTCCTGGGATCGAGGTCTCCTGGCATTGGGATCTAGGTGGGGATGGCTCCTGGGATCGAGGTCTCCTGGCATGGGGATCTAGGTGGGGATGGCTCCTAGGATCGAAATCTCTTGGCATAGAGATCTAGGTGGGGATGGCTCCTGGGATCGAGGTCTCCTGGCATAGAGATCTAGGTGAGGATGGCTCCTGGGATCGAGGTCTCCTGGCATTGAGATCTAGGTGAGGATGGCTCCTCGCAGACGATGTGAACATAACATGGACAAGTTTGTTAGTGCACCTTGCTCTAAGGTCTGAGTGATCACAGGAGCAAGTGTCTACTATTTATCACATCCTGTTACTAGGCTAGGTCACTGTTGCTAGTCATGCCACTCAGGTGTGAGCAGGTCCCAGGCGTGAGAACAGACAGTGGCAGCACAGCACGCAGCGTGATGCAATTTTTCCAAGACCATGAGTGAGTTTTAGAAAGGACATCATACCTTGGAATCAGGAGCCAGGGGGAAAGTAAGAAATGGTCAGACTTTGCTTTTCTGTTGAGTCTTTGATTCATCTGACTTACTCAGCACATTTCACTCAGAGATTTCTCATCATAATGAGAGAGAGAAGAACATGCCAGTGTGTAATGTTGGTCAGTTTTCTCAAGTGATCTTTCTTTTCCTGAGATAAGGTCTTCCTGGTAGCCTGGACTTGCTTACATCTCAGTCTCCTGTCTCAGCTTTTTACTGGGGTCACAGGCTTGTTGCCACATAACTATGCCTAGCCAAAGTTGCCCATGTTAAATGAAGACAGGCAGGGCATGGAAAGTCACATCTTATTTTCAGCACTCTGGACAGCTCAGGCAAGAAAGAGGCTTGAGGGGGGCTAGCCTCTGCTACAAAGTGAAACCCTGTTTCAAAAATTCCTTCCCAAAAAAAGAAATGAAAAAATACTTTGAGCCAGGTATGTTAGCACAGTCCTGTGACCGGACAGAAAGGATGAGGGTGCAAAGTTGTTTTCTTTTCTTTCTTTCTTTCTTTTAGATTTATTTATTTATTTGGGGCTGGAGAGATGGCTCAGAGGTTAAGAGCACTGACTGCACTTCCAGAGGTCTTGAATTCAATTTCCAGCAACCACATGGTGGCTTACAACCATCTGTAATTGGATCTGACACCCTCTTCTGGAGTTTCTGAAAACAGCAACAGTGTACTCACATATATGAAATAAATCTAATTAAAAAAATGGTTAACATAATTATTTCCATATGTAATGAAGCACATTAAAAGATTTATTTATTATATGTAAGTACGCTGTAGCTGTCTTCAGACACTCCAGAAAAGGGCGTGAGATCTCATTACAGATGGTTGTGAGCCACCATGTGGTTGCTGTAATTTGAACTTAGGACCTTCGGAAAAGCAGTCAGTGCTTTTAACCGCTGAACCATCTCTCCAGCCTGCACAGGAATAAGTTAAAGGCAGACTTTCCAAGGAAAAACCTTACTCAGCTTACTCTTGTTTGAATTTGAAGTTGCGTGTTAGTTCCTGCCTAATACATTGTTTGTTTGTCTTCAGATTATAAACTTTGACCCCTAGTCCCAAGGGCTGTGGCTATGGTCTCAGAGCCACTGAAAGCTGGTCTTCGACACACTTGATCTCTTAGCTCCTTTGCATGGCATTATTGATGAGCTGCTTCCCGCCGACTGTCCATTTCCTTTGCGGGGTTTATAGGATCTGTGCTGGTGATAAGCTTGCTAACACAAGCCATCAGCTTGTGCAGTCTTCCTGACCCCAGCGCTCCCCCTTGCCACCTCACAGTTTGGACCCCACTTCCTCCAGTTTCTTGCCAGTTTCCTGTGAACATTTTGTAAAAACTTTAAGTAATATACATGTTACTTCACCAAGGTCCAAGTGTCATTGAGTGTCCAGTCTTAGGACCTAGGACAATGGGGCAGACAGATGAAGCAAACCAAAGACTCATGCGGTAGCCGACTTTACCCAGAGCCTCAGACAACTTATATTCTGAGGGCTAAAAAGGTTGTGAGTAAAGTTCATGTGAGTTCAAGTTGTATACAATCAAAATAAGAAGCTGCACAGGGCAGCAGCATGATCTCCGTAGAGACGTGCATATAAAGGGTAGTTTAAACATTGACTAACAGCACGCAGTCATCAGTAATCTGAAGTAAACTCAGCTCTACTGCACCACTACAGCTGGGGGAGTTCCCAGGTGGAGGAGCACAAAAATGTGTTCCAAGAACAAGTCCATGTCTTAAGGAACTGAGGCCGCAACACTCGTGCCTTGTTTTCTTGAGTTCTCATAAGCACTCAGAAGTCTCCTCTCGTGGCTCCATTCCTGAGCTGTGCTCCAGCAATTGAGTTTATTTTTATACGTTTTTGAGACAAGGAGATCCTCTGCTTCAGCTGAATGCTAGAGTAGGTGTGGTGGTGTGCTCACCTTGGGGGTGGAGGGGAGCCAACGGCGGCAGCTGTGTGTAACTTTTAGGTAGTTTATGCTATTTTGAGAAACTGTCTCAAATCTTTCTAAAAACCAGAATAACTATTATAATTTTGTGTTGTTATTACTTGAGTCCTAAATCCAGGGCCTAATACCATGTTTACCTCTGAACTATGCCCCCATCTCTGTAGACTGTACTATTAAGATGTTTGTTAGGAAAGGATGTATTTTTTCAATTAATATCTGAATAATGTTGAACAAACTTGTGAATAGCTCTTTAGAAAAGCCGTATTTGCTCTGTCTGTTTCAGGCTTACTGCAGTATTTTATACCTGAAACCAAGAATGCAGATCATCATACGCGGACAGAAAGTGAAGACACAGCTCGTCTCCAAGAGCCTCGCCTACATTGAACGCGATGTTTACCGGCCAAAGTTTTTAGTATCCTTTACTTACAGTGTGGAAACATAGGAAAGTATTCAATATCGTTTGCTATTTTCCTTTTCATTCTTATAACATTTTTAAAAATTTCATTTGTGAGTGAGTGAGAGTGTGTGTGTGGATGAGAGGACAACTTGCAGGAGTCCTTTCACCATGTGAGTCCCAGGGATTAAACTCAGGTTGACAACACTGCCGGCCAGCATCTTTCTCCTCTACCCGTCTCCCCAGCCCTTTCTCATAGAGCTCCAGTCTCCAGATTGCTTCTCTACATGTACTGTAGTCCTTTATACGTATCTGCACTATTTGGGTACCTGGTGCCCAAGGAGAGCAGTAGAGTCCTTCAGATCCTGTGGGACGGAGATGGTTGTGAGCTGAGAATCAAATTATGTCCAATACAAGATCATCTATCTAGCCCCGGTATATTGGGATTTATTAGTAATATAGACAGGGTCACTGGAAGGGAATGAACTGTTGTATTTAGAATTTTCCTTAATATTTTTAAGACTAGAACAGTGAGAATTACTTTTGGATTCAACTGCAGAAATAAAGATCACTATGGGATAATGATGTATCACAGAAATAGACTCATCAAGGCTTATGAAAAAGTAGGATGTCAGTTAAAGGTAAGATTTATATTTGAAATGTTTTTAGCAATAGGTAGTCTATTAGGTCAGAGGTTGGCTTTTTTTTTTTTTTTTGCTCGTGTCTTTTTTTGGAGGTGGGAAGGGGTGTTTCTTTTTTGAGACAGGGTCTCTTTATATAGCCCTGGCTCTGCTGGTATTCACTATGTACCTTAGAGTGGTTTTGAACTCAAGGAGATAAATCTTCTTACCTTTGCCTCCTAAATGCTGGTATTAAAGGTGTGCTATCACCCCTGGGTAGGCGTTAGTCTTTTAAAAGCAGCATTAGCTGGCATTTGATTGCATTCATTTCTCATTTGATTCCCAGTAGTCTGTCCTACAAGAAGAGATAGAGAACTTATTTTACCTTATAGGTTTGGAAATTGGGACTCGTAAGTATGCAGTTTGCTCAAGACTTAGTGGGAAGTATAGTTTTCAGGCACAGAAGTACATAAGTGTTTTTGTTAGTGCTTACAAAACCAGCCTGAAAACCAGTACCTGATAGATTAGAACTGCCTAAGGCCTCAGGTTTGCAGGCTTGGTAGCAGGAGCCTGTTTTCTCACCTGTCTTTCTGGCCCTAGAATTACTACTGCCCTTTAAAGTAACTTTCATCGTTGGAATGTTTTTTTAGGTTGTTAGTCATAACTCACCATGTGGTTTGTTCTGTATATGTTGGAGTATCTGTATTTTCCAGATACTGGGTGGCAATTAATGAGAATAAGTTGTCCTGATACAAGGTTTGTTGTTTGATTTAAATATGAAGCACTTTAGTGAGTTCCTGTCTCCTCCTTGCACAGGGCCCATGTTAGTCTGTGTGCCCTTCTGCTTTAGTGTGCACTGCCAAGGCGAGCACGTGTTAGAGAGTTTAGGGCTAGCTGTGTTCTCTTTCTTTCCTTTTCCCGAAGTGTTTTGGTTTTCATTTTCTTTCATATTCTAAGTTCCTCATAGCATGTCTTAGAGTTGTGTATAGCACGGCGGTGTGGATTTGTTTAGACTGTGGTGTGAGGAGAGGACTCAGACTGCAGCTCCAAGCGTCCGTTGTTGTGCTGGTTAGAGGTGGCAGGGTGAGCGCTGCTGCTTCTCAGCACAGCAGGACTGTTCACATGGGGTGGCTGACTGGCTGTAGGTGCTCCCTTCCCTTGTGTTAGTTTACACACTTTTCAGCTCAACACGTGTGGAGTGGATTTGGAAGAAAACTCATATATTTAGGAATTAACTTATTTAAAAAAAATCTAAGCACTTACCCGGAAATTTGACGGGAGTCATGTAAGATACAGTATAGCACCATAAGACGATGATGTAAATCTTTGTTGAAGGGTATAGCAAGCATCGCGCTTGATGTCTAAAATGTTATTTCATTATATACATTTCAGGCAAACAACATGGGTGTTGGAGTGGTTGGAATTATAGAATGTAATTTCCTTAAGCCAACTCATAATAAGCAAGATTTTGACTACACTAATGAGTACAGGTATGTTGCCCACTAAGTCACTAATGCTCTGAGGAAATGTGTTAATAAGATGACTAGAACACTCATCCCTCCATCCCTTTAGCCAGGGGACGTGTTTGAGATGAGCTCTTGTGCAGCATAGACCGGCTTTGACCCAGCTATATAGTCTACGCTGCCTTGAGCTTCTGAGCATCTTGCCTACACCTCCCAAGTGCTGTGATTACAGGTGGGTACCCCAGCACCGTGCAGGCGGGGATTTGCTCTGTTGTGGCTCGCGAGTAATATATCACATTGGGAAACCAGAGTTGTAATCTCATGGTGACATACATGACAACTGGTGAGATGGAAGAAGTCTGCCAGTTCCCTGTTCTGGACAAGCCACTCGCTACTCTAGAGTTTTATAGTGTAGTGTAGGGCGTCACTCCTTTTTAGTTTGTATTAAAGAGTCTCTTTTTTAAAAGTATGTATTATATGTATGTGTCTAAGTGTGGGTCTATGCATATGTGAATGCAGATGTCCAGGAAAGGTGTTGGGTCCCCTGCAGCTGAAGTTTCAGGAGGTTGTATGACATGTGATTTTGGTGCCAGGAACTGAACAGACATCACCTGAAAGAGCAATAAGTTATAAGTTCTCTTAAGTTCCAAACCATCTCCTCAGCTCCATAGAGTTTCTTTCTGGATTTTTTATTGCTATGATAAGACACTACGACCAAGGCATATATAAAGAAAGCATTTATCGCCGGGCGTGGTGGCGCACGCCTGTAATCCCCGCACTTGGGAGGCAGAGGCAGGTGAATTTCTGAGTTCGAGGCCAGCCTGGTCTACAGAATGAGTTCTAGGACAGCCAAGACTACACAGAGAAACCCTGTCTCGAAAAACAAACAAACAAACA
The DNA here is from genome assembly GCA_964023405.1 of Apodemus agrarius. Lineage (NCBI taxonomy): Eukaryota > Metazoa > Chordata > Mammalia > Rodentia > Muridae > Apodemus > Apodemus agrarius. The sequence continues at coordinate 4,357,273 of OZ030018.1, read as the reverse complement.
AACAAAAACAGAAAGAAAGCATTTATCTTGGGGCTTATATGTCAGAGGTGAGTATATGACTGTCACCAACAGGAGCATGGTGGCAGGTGGGCATGGCACTGGAGCAGTAGCTGAGAGCTTACATGTTTGTCTACACGTGCTAGCCAGAGAGAGAAAGCTGAGAAATGGTGTGAACGTCTGACATCTCAAAGCCCACTCATAGTGACACACCTCCTCCAAGGCCACACTCTCTAATTCTTCCTAAATAGCTTCACCAATGAGGGGACCATTCTCATTCAGGCCACATTCCCATGGTCCACATAGGGTCATGGCTATAATGCAGAATACATTCCATCCAACTTCAAGAATCCTCAGTCTTTCACACTCACAACACAGTTCAAAAGTCCAAAGTCTCTTGTGAGACTCAAGGCAGTCTCTTAACTATAACCCCTGTAACATAAAACAGTGAGTTACATACTTCCAAGAATGGCTTGGAATAGACATTAATACTCCAAAAGCAAGGAGTGAGGACAGTAAGGAAATGCTGGTCCAGAACAAGACCAGAACCCATGCAGACAGACTGAGCCCTGCAGAGCATCTGCATGTAAAGGCTGAAATGGCGCTTCTGTCAGCTCTGTTGTGATTGGTTTTGAGACAGAGTCTTTGTAGTGCCCCCTGTCCTGGAACTTATAGATCAGGGTGGCCTTGAACTCACAGATACACAGGTTGGTTGTTTTGTTTTCTGTTTCTTTTGAGCATCTATGAAGTAAGTCTGGGAATCAGTTGTCACATTCGGGTCCTCTTACTGGAGACAAACACCTGGACTTTCTGAGTCGTATTGGAGGCCTCCTGGGTAGTTTCAGTATTGAAAAATGAGCAGAGTAGTTTCTGCTCTGTAATTATTGAAAAATAATTACCAGTCGAAGGACATACGAAACAGTCTATAAAGGCACCTGAGCATCATTCCTAATGGTAGTTATTGGTGGGTCTCCTCTGACAGCGATAGCGAATAAGAGAGTGTTCCTGAGGCAGTAGCTAGTCCAATCCCAGAAACTGAGATGAGAATGAGGACTAGTGGCCACGTGGCTCCGTGGGTAACTTGCTTGCTGCCCAAGCCTGGAGCCTGAGTTTGATCCCTAGAGCCCATGATAGAGTTGGGAATGGAAGAGGGAATGCCTCCTGAAAGCTGGCCTCTGACGTGAGCATTTGTGTCCACGCACATATCATAATACACACGGGAATACACAGCGGGAAGATTGAGAGGCGGGAAAGGAAAGGAGCTTGTTCCGGTTAGAGCTGGGCTGCTGACTTAGACCTATAGTGCCAAACCCTTGGGTCTGTAGACTAAGGTATGAGACCGCAGCTTAAATACTACTAATGGGGGGGGGGTGGTTTGACGGGAATCACCTTTGTGGTATCTGTGACTGGTAAATATGAAAATCTACAAACTAAGCCATAGAACATTGTAGGTCCCAAGCAGTGGTGGCGCGCACCTTTAATCCCAGCACTTGAGAGGCAGAGGCAGGTGGATTTCTGAGTTCAAGGCCAGCCTGGTCTACAGAGTGAGTTCCAGGACAGCCAGTGCTACAGAAAGAAACCCTGTCTTGAAAAACAAAAACAAAACAAAACAAAAAGAACACTGTAGGATAGAATTTAAACCTCAGATGTAAGTTAGTGTTAGTACTTAATAGGTCTGTTTTACATTCCTGCAAGAATTTCTATCAGGGTTGCCTAAGACAGTCCCTGCAAAAAGAAAGCGGGTGGACTAATTTTGAATGCTTATTGTTTTTTCCCCACTTTGTAGTATTTAATCATTGTTAGATTATACTAAGTGTATACTAAGTCTATTTATGTAAGGATAGACAGATGATCTTTCATAGCCATTTATGCATCTGATGGTATGGTTTATCTCAGAGATTACAGTGTTGTGGGAGAATGATGATTTCTACAGAAATGCTTGCTGTCTGTGGCAGTAGTAGAACTAGAGCTCAAGGGTTCCCACTCACGGGGCAGGTGTCCTACTGACACCACCAGCCAGCTAGGCAGGGATTTATACAGGACCAGAAACAGACAAAAACCAAACCCTCCAAAATAAAAAGGACCTGCTGATGTGGGTACAGTGTATCCCTGATACCTGTGCAGATTATTGGCTAGTTTTTCAAAACCAATAGTTTGTTAAATAAAGCTATATATTAATGTACAGCTTGTTCCCACTCTGTGTACTCTCAGGAGAAAGGAAGGTAGTCGTACATTTAGCCCAGAGTTTTCTCCAAGCAGGTGTAGGGGTGTGTGTGTGTGGTGTGGTGGAGGGGGGGGTCGAGTTCTCTGGGTACAGGGTTTGGAAAATGAGGGCAGATGGGGTATCCCAACTTGTGCAAGGGATGAGCAGGGGTTCCAGCCTAACATGATAAAAAGGAAGAGTCGAAAATGTACTGTTAGGAAGGAAGATGAGCTGTCACTTGAGCATCAGCATGTAGTTTTAGAAAGGACTTCCTGGGGGGTCAAAATAAACCTCCAGGTATTGAGTGGGAGTGAGTTACAGTGGTCTTAGTTGTCTATAATACTCACCTGCCAGACTTAAATAGGAAAATCCAGTTTGGAGATTTTTGGTCTTCCTCCTCTAACTCCTTCCTTCCTCCCTCACTCCCTTCCTTCTTATTTTCCTCTTTCTCCTTCCTTCTCCTTTCTTTTTCTTTTTTTCTTTTTCTTTTTCTTTTTTCTTTTTTCTTTTTTTGCTTTCTCTGTGTAGCCCTTGCTGCTCTGGAACTTGATCTGTAGACCATGCTGGCCTTGGAACACATGAAGATCTGCCTCTGCCTTTATCCTGCGAGGGATAAAGGCATGTGCCACTGCTGCACAAGGAAGATCCAGTTTTTTGAAAAAGCTTTATTTTAAATTCTGATGTTGGCAGGGCATGCTGGCACATGCCCTTAATCTCAGCCCTCAGAAGGCTGAGGTGGGCAGATCTCTGACTTTGAGGCAAACCTGTTCTACATAGTAAATTCTTAAATAACCAGGACTATATAGGAAGACCCGTCTCAAAAAATAAAGTGCAGCAGCAGCTGTGAGGCTGCGAATGATGAGCACAGAGCCTCTGGCTCTCGGGAGCCGGCGTGTCATCGTGCTAGACAAGGGCAGTATTGCTGACTTAGACTTCTAGGCCACTCCGTCTCTTTTTCTGCTCACTCCTTACCTTCTAGATAAGTCTAGGGACCTACAATGATCTTTATAGAAAAGAAAAGTAGTATAAGAAAATTAGCATGTTTGTTATTTATTAACCATACAGCTAGAGATTTTTCCATTCTGTTCACAATATTCTTTTAATCATTACTAGATTTCTTTGTTTTATCTTTACCTTTTAAAACTTGATCTTGAATTTATATATTTTTTAATTAATGTTATAATTTTTTTAAGGCTTACAATACTAGCACTAGGAGAAAAGCTGAATGATTATTGGAATGAAATGAAAGTGAAAAAAAATGCAGAATATCCTCTAAGCTTGCCAGTTGAAGACATACAGTAAGTATTGAGCACTGAATTCTGAGATACTGTCAGAGATGATGGTACTGCTGTGGCCTTCCACAGACTCAGGGGTCATGCTAAAAAGTGAATCCACACACTCCAGATTAGTGAGTTGATGTCTGTTAATATCGTTTATTATCTTGTTTTGTTTTGTTTTTTACGTGTCGTATGGGTGTTTGCTGCATGTGTGCTTTGTGCACTACCTGTGTGCCTATTGCAGAAACTAGACAAGGGCATTGGATATCCTTGTACTACCGGAGAGATAGATCAGAGGCTGGAACTGTTTCAGGGGACCCATTGGACTCCCAGCACGACCGGTGGCTCAGCAACAGTCTTAATGCAGGCCCAGGGAATCTGAACCCTCCTCTCCCCTTCCTGCGGCACCAGACATGCAGACAAAACTCTCATTCACATAAAGTGAAACCATAAAAAAAGAAATGAAGAATCAGCCGGGCGTGGTGGCGCACGCCTGTAATCCCAGCACTTGGGAGGCAAAGGCAGGCGGATTTCTGAGTTCAAGGCCAGCCTGATCTACAGAGTGAGTTCCAGGACAGCCAGGGCTACACAGAGAAACCCTGTCTCAGGAAAAAACAAAACAAAACAAAAAACAAAAAGAAAGAAAGAAATGAAGAGTCACACAGTGTGCGGCCTGGCATGTGCGCATCAGGACACATAGGCACACACGGCCACAGCACACCGACGCTGTGTGAGTGAGCTCCGAGGTAGTGAGAGGCAGCAATAGCCAAGGTGCCGTCCGTGCCTGGGCCTTTAGAAACATGAAAACTGCCAGGATTCAGACCTTAATTAGTTCAAAAAAGTTAATTTAGGGATCTTGGGAAACTAGGGTGGTTAGGTTAGGTTTACTTCTTGCATTGTAAACATTGAGTTCATTAGAGGTTTTGTGTAATAAGGCCTTGTTTATATAGAGTACTTCTTAAGTTTTACCCTGGGTCCACTGTTAAGCAATCATGCTTCTGAACTATAGTCCAGCTCTTGTTTTGTGTGGTTTGCAAGAAAGTCTCAGTAAGTTTACTCTGGCTCTGAACTTGAACTCCTGCCTTTGCCTCCCAAGTGCTGAGATCAAAGGCAGGTCTCCTGCTGACCTCATAACTTTTAAAACTGCACTGAGAAAGTTACTCAGGAGGGAATAGAGACATAACTTAGCCAAAAGGTGCTCTCCAACAAGTGCTGGGCATGGGGTCATGCACGGGTAATCCCTGCTTGGGCTGGCGGCCTAGTCAGCCTTGCCTGTGTGCTGAGTTCTAAGCCAGGGAGAGAATCTGCCTCAAGAGACACAGTGTATCATGTTGTTAAAGAAAGGCACTAGAAGCCGGTTAATCCCAGCACTTGGGAGGCAGAGGCAGGTGGATTTCTGAGTTCGAGGCCAGCCTGGTCTACAGAGTAAGTTCCAGGACAGCCAGGGCTATACAGAGAAACCCTGTCTCAAAAAACCAAATCCAAAAAAAAAAAGAAAGGCACTAGAGGTTAACCTCTGGCCTTCATAAGCACATGGACACACAATAGTATGCATGCACACAAACATACAAAGTTACTGTTGAGTTAGGTAGCAGGCAGAGACTGTAGGATGAATTGAAAGCCAGCTGGGCGTGGTGACATATACCTTTGATTCCAGTATTCAGAAGGCTGAGGTAGGTGGATCTATAATTTGGAGGCCAGCCTGGTCTCCATAGCAAATTCCAGGCCAGCCATGCCTACACATAATGAGATCCTGACACAGAAATCCAAAAAAGGAGAAAAAAATAGTTTGATGCAATCTACAGTTGAAACCCTGTCTCAAAGAGAAACTCTTATAAAATGAGTCTTCATAAATTCTTTTTTCAATTTCTTACTTACATATATGGATGTACTACCTGCTGTGTACCCCATGAATTTCTTACTTAAGTATATGGGTGTACTGCCTGCTGTGTACCTCATGAGTTTCTTACTTAAGTATATGGGTGTACTGCCTGCTGTGTGCCCCATGAGTTTCTTACTTAAGTATATGGGTGTACTGCCTGCTGTGTGCCCCACGAGTTTCTTACTTAAGTATATGGGTGTACTGCCTGCTGTGTGCCCCACGAGTTTCTTACTTAAGTATATGGGTGTACTGCCTGCTGTGTACCTTATGAGTTTCTGGCATCCACCTGGCTGTCAGATCCCCTGGACTGGAGTTATAGATAGTTGTGAGTTGCCAAGAGTGTGGTGGGACTTGTACCTGGGTCCTCTGGAAAGCATCATGTGCGTATCCAGTGAGCTGCCCCTCTAGCTAGCTGTGCATAACTTCTTCCCAAGACAGTTTTCTCTCCTTCCCTCTCCCACTTCCCATCTCTGGTTTCCAAGACAGTGTTTCCTTTGTCATGTAGCCATGGCTTTCCTTGAACTCAGATGCACCTGCTTCTGCCTCTGGAGTACTGGGATTAAAAGAGTACATTCTCCCCTACTCTTAAGCCCTTTAAAGATAGGATCTCAGTGGAGCCCTGGGGAGCCTGGAACTTACTGACATCCTTTCTGCCTTCAAGTGCTACGATTAAAGATTTTTAAATTGTTCTATTCAAACTGGTATGTGACTTAACTAACCTTGAAAGTTGCCAATATTTAAAAACTTAATTTTATATTACAGTAAATGTAGTTTAATCACACAGTTTTCAGGATTGGAAACAATCAGATATTTAGTATGGAAACAACTTAGGAAACTGTTTTGTTTTTGTTTTCTTAAAGGAAGCGTCCTGATCAGACATGGGTTCAATGTGATGCTTGTCTAAAGTGGCGAAAGTTACCAGATGGGATAGATCAGCTTCCAGAAAAATGGTATTGCTCCAATAACCCTGACCCACAGTTCAGGTACCATATAGTTGGGGGCGCCCTTTCTGGAAAGGCAGAAAGTACTGCTGGGGGTGTCTGAACAGTACTTGTGATGTGCTGTTCCTGTGTGACTTTTCTCTCTAGAAATTGTGAGGTTCCAGAAGAGCCTGAAGATGAGGATTTGGTGCACCCTACTTATGAGAAAACCTATAAAAAGACGTGAGTGTTGTGTGAGTGTGGGGGGAAGGGATGCCTGGGCGGTGAGCAGGGCTTGTCCATGGTCCTGTATGTCCAGCACAGGCACCGCCTGCACTGATGGCTGTCCTAACTTCACACACTTCACCGTTTGAGTTACAGTAGGTGACCTGTGCATAGACACTTGTGTAATGAGCTTAGTCTTGACAGAAAAGCTAACGTGTATAGTAAAAGAGATAGATGAGCCTGGATCCAGAGGTTAAAAGGCACTGGCGGTTCTCCCAGAGGACCCAGATTTGACTGTGCAGTGGCTCTCAGCTACCTGAAACTACGATTCCAGAGAGCTCTGAGCATGTTGTAAAAACTCTTGAATCTGTAACCTATTCTGACCAGTCGGAGTTTGTCAGCTGTCTGTTTACTCTGCACTGGTTTTACTAGTTGAGTTTGCTTAGGGGTGGATACCCTATGAAGATTCCTGGAGTAATGGCCTTCTAAAGAAATTTCTAGCTATGTGCTTACCCTGTGCTTAACGATCTCCAGGGCATAGGAAGACTTCCAAATAGTGGCCATATAAAGTTGTATTTAGGACCTTCCTAAATAGACTCAGACATAACTTTTTATAACAAAAAAGTTCCCAAGAATGCAACATGCAGAGTGCACAAGTGAGAAACAGTGACAGCCGTCACATGTCCAGCTCAGCACTGCTGGGACTGTGTCAGCAGCCATGCTGGCTTCCTGACTCTGCCCCGCCAGTGATCCGGCTGTGCCAGAGGGCATTATCATGCCCTGAACAGAGGGCGGAGTGCCTCTCATGTACTCCGGCTATGTTTTGTATTTGTGGTTGTGTGTGTGTGTGTGTGTGTGTGTGTGTGTGTGTGTGTAGACCATGGGTCACTGTCACCCTTACTCATTTGCATGTAAGTGCATGCTGATGCGATTGTGTGTGTGTGTGTGTGTGTGTGTGTGTGTGTAGACCATGGGTCACTGTCACCCCTTTGCGTGTATGTGTGCATGCTCATGCTCCACCCCTCATGAGAGAATGTTACTGTATATCCCTGGCTGGCCTAGAACTTGCTTTTTGTAGACCAGGCTGTCCTTAAACTCACAGAAATCCTCCTGCTTCTGCTTCCCAACTACTGGGATTAAAAGGGGGACCACTGGTGGCGCCTGGCTCTGCTTGGGCTTATTTTTTGAGGCAGGGTTTCTAACTCACTGCAGTTTGAGCTTTGCTGGCCTGCCAGTGAGTGCCAGAGGTCCTCCGTGCCCACCACACCAGTGCCGGCTGTTGTCATGCCCAACTTTTGTGTAGTCTAGGGCTTTTGAGCCTGGGCTCTCATGTCTGCTCGCACGTCCCTCACTGACTCAGCCATCGCCCATTGCCCAGCTGCATTCACTCAGGTTCAGCTGTGGCTTGGAGAGTAACGAAAGCCTTTGCTGTCCTTGTTCATGACCTATGGCTCAGGCAGTCATTAGGTGTTAACTAAGGTTTTTTTTTTTCCTTTTTTAAATAAAAGGAGAGAATGGGGGCTCTCCTTTTATTTATACAGTGGGGGCTACTCGATGATGGAACTGAAGCTAGTTAATTGTAGATGTTTGAGTAATGTGCAAATGTGCAACAGATGCGGCCTTTGAAAGCAGGATGTGAAATGATGAGCAGGTAAATATCAAGGCGCTCATTTTTTTTTTTTTTTTCCTTAAAGCAGCAAGGAGAAATTCAGGATCAGACAACCGGAAGTACTCCCTCGAATACTCCCTCGGGTAACGAAACCTGTGATTTTATGTCTGTCTTCATTTTTAGAAATACTTGGTTTAACTGATGATGAATTGGAAGGAACATGTTGAATTTACAGTCTCTTTTTTTGGTAGCCATTCTTGCTCTTTTCCCCAAGTCTTCTAACCCAACAGCTTCTTAGCCTGTTGAGCTAATGTTTATTGGGGTATTGCTGAGGTAAGACAGCTCTAAGAATCCTCTCAGAAACTCACACATGAAAACAGTTACATGTCTGTGGAGCACACAGCCTTGAGTGGGGCGTGCTCGGGAGAGCAAACGTGCCCTTACCTTAGTCCTGTGGGTTAGCTTTCTTTAAGGGTGTGGTTGCTCTGCCATCTGTCTATGGGCAGCTAGGATTTAATGTGGGTTTTCATATACTGATTTGCTCAGCATTAGGGAAGCTAACAGGAATCCTGAGGTGGAAGCCAGGCTGCTTGGTAAGCTGTGGTAGGATGGATGGGTAGGATTCTTTGGCTGAGTGTGACTGTTTCTTGGGCAGGAAGTTTTGTTCTACCTGGGGATATATAGGCTTATTTATAATTGCATTACAGTGCTTTTTAGTGTAATGTTATGGGTGAGAATAGATCTTTCAAGTCATGTGTATATTCGGGACACGTGTGGTGAATCTGTTTTGCCTTTGTGGACCACTTGTGTGGTGAATCTGTTTTGCCTTTGTGGACCACTTGTGGGCAACGTGTGCTTGTTTTATTTATCCTCTAAGAATGTCATGTGGGGGTTAAAGACAAGGCTCAGTTGGCGAAAGTGCATAGACTGACACTCTAGCACCCTGCGCATGTCGCGAATGTTTGTAATCCCAGTGCCTGGAAGGCTCAGGCAGATAAATATATTCTAGAAGTTGTCGTAGCCAGCCATTCTAGCCGAATGGGCAAGCTTCAGGTTTCTCAAGAAAAGACCCTGTGTTAAACCCTGAGGTGGGATGTGAGTGAGGAAGGGGGTAGGGTAGCACTGGCCTCTGCATTCCGCAGCATGAGGCCACACATGCACGCACAAAACTGAACACGTGCTTATATGCAATTAATAACAAGTTGCAGACTATGCTACCCTCAGGTGCAGACTCCCGTCAGTTCACTGGTCCGTTTGCTCATCCCGAATTAGCAAAAGACATCCTCATGCTTAGGTTGATTTTTCTGGGGTAAAAGGAAGATTGACTGCATGCATCTTGTGTTTGGCAGGTGTTACATTAAGAATATTAGTTTTTAGCCGGACGGTGGTGGCGCTTGCCTTTAATCCCAGCACTTGGGAGGCAAAGGCAGGCGGATTTCTGAGTTTGAGGCCAGCCTGTTCTACAGAGTGAGTTCCAGGACAGCCAGGGCTACACAGAGAAACCCTGTCTTGAAAAAAAAAACAAAAAACAAAAAAAAAAAAAAAGAAAGAAAGAAAAAAAAAGAAATAATATTAGTTCTCTGAAATCCATGTTTTTTTCCTCCAACAACAGATTAACCCTGAGCTGTTGTATCAGACAAGTGTTTCAAGTCCGAGCTTTTCCCCTGTGAAAGAGAACGTTCCAAGATCACATCTTCCTGAAGTCACAAGTCCTTTTGCAGCAAGGATTATAAATAACCACCTTGTTTCACCCCAGTCTGAACCTGAGAACAACAGGTTAGTGGTGAAAATAACCTTTATTTGTGAAGTACTCATGGACCTTCATATGATTCTTCTGCAGCAATTATACAATTACAGTTCACGGAATGTGAAAGGTGTCCAGGATTTTCCTCTACCTTCTTTGACCATGTATTTAAGTGAGCTAAAACCACAGACTGAGTTGGGGGGGGGTACTAGCACGTACGGTAACCGCGGCCTCCGGGACAGGGAGGAGGCCAGCGTTCAAGTTCTTGCTTGCCAGAGCTAGCTCACGGCCAGCCTGCAAGACTGTCACTGGCGGAAAACAGCAGGGACTTATGTGCACGTGGTGTGTATGTGTGTGTGATGTTTCATGTGGTTTGACCAAATCTCTACCTCGTGCTGGGTTGATCACATCTTACAAGAATCAAGAACTTGTTCACATAGCCCACATCACACTCCGTGTATTTTGTTAGTTATCCCTAACTTGGTCGGGATGTTTTATGATGACGTGCTAAGTGGTGGCCCACTCAGAGGTGATATAAGCACACACGGTTCTAGGAGAGCCAGTCGTCACACTGCTGGATAAGGGGACAGGCTTTCTGAGAGGTTATATAGCCTTCACGTTCTCAGAGGAGAATTGAGGTGAGTTTGGTTAGTAAGGTTGAGGGTGAACTCAGCTCTTAGGAAATGGAGGCAGGAGGACCAGAAGTTCAAGTTGATTCTTGCCTACATAGCAGGTTCAAGACCAGCCTGAGCAGAGTGCATGAGACCTTGGTTCAAGGGGAAATCAACTAACTACTGATTACATTAAATAAAGATCTGTGATTGTACTGGAGAGACCATGTAGGAAAGACACTTGATTGGTTACATTAAATAAAGATGTGTGATGTGCTAGAGAGACCACATAGGAAAGTCGTATTTGTCCACACACCTTTTAGAGGCCAGAGATGGCATCAGGCATCCTCTGATATCCCTGGCTACTTGGTGCTCTTAAGACAGGGTCTCTTGCTTAAGAGAACGTGAGCCCCACTGTCCTGGGTGGCTGGTCAGTGAGTTCCTACGTCTGTCTGTCTGTCTACACCATGCAGTAATGCGGTTGCATACACCTGCTCGGCTGCTTTACATGGGTGCTAGGGATCTGGACCAAGGTTCCCTCTTTAAGTGGCAAGTACTCTTACTTCCTAAGCTCTCTCCTCTGCCTCAAGACAGTTTGTCATTTAGGGAAAATTACTTTATATGAAATTGACCTGGACTAACAGGAAATTCTTAAGTGATGGGGTCCTAAGTGGGAGATGGAGACAGATGAGAAGGTGAAGAAGAAAGAGAAACTGAGGTCAGGCGGTCTTGAACAGGCTCTGTCTTAGGCCAGATAAGGTCATTGGGAAGCACAGCATCATCTATGCAAGTTTTCCTGAAAGGGGAAGTGGGGCAAAGTCAGCAGGAAGCTGATGGAACCCTGTCGAGCACAGGGAACATGCGGTGTCTCAAGACCACCACAGGCTGAGCACACAGCAGCCGGGGACTGATGGCCATCTCCCTGTAAGGTGGGAAGAAGAAAGGGTTGGCTTTTCAGGATCCGTAGCTTCCCAAGGCCCTGGCTCCATGTCATTACCAGCTTTGCCAAGCACATTCCTGGTTTTAGACAAGGAACTACATTCCTTCTCAATGCATCAGATTGTTAGAGAAAATCTTGGATTAGCCTAACGTCAACACAAACAGTAGGAAGTACTGTTTGCCTTGGCTTATTGTTGGGGAAATGATGAGATCAAAGTGTCACTGCCATTTCCTCACAGTTTCTAGCAAGGGTCTGAGTTCAGGCTGACATTCTGTTTGTTTTTATTTTAGGGTTTAGAAACCACATGTGAAGCGAGATTTGTCAGTGTAGAGAATTGATAGTCCACAGTCAGCCAGGTGGTGGTGAGGTGAGCGAACGCCTCCAATCCCAGCACTCAGGAGGTAGAGTCAGGCAGATACCTGAGTTCAGGCCAGCCTGGTCTACAGGATAGCCAGAACCATGCAAAGAAGAAAATAACCAAGAAAGAGAGATATTTCAATCTCAATTATTTCCTAATAGTAAAAGGAGGAGGTAATTTGTATGTTCAATTCATTGTTCGCACTAATTAGTGTGATTATTGAAAAAGTAAGCATGGGTATTTCTTACAATTTCAAGAGAGTGAATTGTTGTGATGGTACCTTGTGTTCTGGATGCGAGTTCTCCCCACTGAGTTCATGTGTCTGAGCACCTGGTCCTTAGTGACACTGCTTTAGAAGACCATGAAACTTTGAAGAGGTCTGTCTCTGCACAAGGTCAGTGAGTGTGTAGCTGGGCCGTTTCCTACCTGCCCTGCCTTGCTTTCATTGGAGCTGCACATTTCCACCACAGGGAGTCTCACTGTGTCCTCCTTACTGTCTCCTCCTTGCTGCGTCCTCAGACTGTGAGCCAGACTGTGGGCCCTTCCTTCACCAGATTTTTTCAGATATTTCATCACAGAAACAAGAAAAGTTGTATTTTGTCTTGTTCATGCTTTACAAACTTATATACATTTTTTTTTCCAGCATGAAGCGGAGGCTTAGTGTTCGTTCATCAATTCTGAATGCAAAGACTCGGAGATTAAATAATCCTCCAATTGAAAATTCATCTTACAAAAATGATGATGATGAAGATGTCATCATTTTAGAAGAAAATAGTACCCCTAAGCCTGCAGTAGATCTTGAAGTTAGATCAGATATTGAAATTAAGGCAGAACAGAGTCATACTGAGCAGAGCAGCATTCAGGTTGAGCTTGTGAGCAGTCCTAAGCCTTGTGTCCAGGCCAGTTCCACAAGCACCCCCACCCCCAGGTGTGACCCGAGCACTGCCGTGTCCACTCAGACGGAAGCACCGGGCCTGATCGTGAAAAAGGAAGAGAGTATGGAAGAGGACACGGGTGTGAGGAACGGTATAGCCACCCTGTCCTGTGTCAGTGCTGAAGCGAAAGTGCAGGAGACCTTGGCTGAGTCGGCAGATGTTACTGGCCACCAGTTACAAGAGCTGAGAAGTGAGCTGCTTTTAGTCACACAAGAAAGGGATGACTACAAGAGACAGTGCCAGGTGTTTACTGATCAGATACAAATGTTACAGCAGAGACTATTGGAGATGAACGACAAATGCGTGAAAAAGGAAACGTGCCACCAGTTCACTGAAACTGACACAGTGTTCCTACTTGAAAGTGTTAATGGTCAGTCTGAAGGCCCAGACCACGTGGGAACTCAGTATCAGCAAGCATTGGAGGAGATAGAAAGGCTGAAGAAGCAGTGCAGTGCTCTGCAGCAGGTGAAGAGTGAGTGCAGCCAGTCCTCCTGCACCGAGAGCAAGAGCGAGGTGGACGAGATGGCCGTGCAGCTCGACGACGTGTTCAGGCAGCTGGACAAGTGCACGATTGAGCGGGACCAGTACCGGAACGAGGTGGGTTGCCAAGGGCAGGCTGGGCGCACTTTCAGAGTGATGGCTGCAGTATTGAATGCCCCTTACACTTTTGGTTCTTAACTGGGTAGTAAGCCTCCTGCAGTATTTTTGATTCTTTTTTTGGGGGGTGGGGGGTTAGAGACAGGGTTTCTCTGTGTAGCCCTGGCTGTCCTGAAACTCACTCTGTAGACCAGACTGGCCTCGAACTCAGAAATTTGCCTGCCTCTGCCTCCCAAGTGCTGGGACTACAGGTGTGCGCCACCACCGCCCGGCAGCATTTTTGATTCTTAAAAAGCGTCTAAAATAGGTCCTAATGAGACGGCTTTGCCTGATGAATAAAGCCTTTGTCGCGCCCGTGTGGGTCTGTAGTTCAGACCCTAGCACCTACCTAAAAGCCCATTGGTCGTGGACCTCTGTGATAGCAGCAGAGCTTGGGAGGCACATGGATTTGCAAGCTCTAGGATCATAAGAGACGGCCACCCCAGTAAGTGAAAGTACAGAGTCAATAATTAGGAAGACACTGGATATCATCTTCTGGCCTACACACATACCTGTAATATATAGGTAAAGAAATGGATAACTTAATAAATGATATATATTAAACCAAGTGTGATGGTAAAGTACCTCTAGTGCCAGCACTTGGGATATAGAGTCAAACAGAAATGCTATGTCATCCTCAGTTCATGGTAAGTTTGAGACTGGCCTGGGCTACGTAAGACTATCTCCCCTCCTTGCCACTCTTCCCTCAATCCTGTCCAAAAAAAGTAGTTTGAGGGTTCTAGAGAACAGTGGGAAACGGCTGGGTCTGGTGAGTGTGCTGTAGTGAACAGGATGTTGGCGGAGAGTGAATGGCTTATGCTCAGCATTGTGAGCTTCGCACGTGAGGCCAGCATAGATCCTAGCGCTGTGAGCAGACAGGCGTGTCCTCGTGGAGGATGAGGAGCAGAGGAGGGGCTCTGACAGGCTCCTGTGCTCTTCAGTGCAGCTGTGGTCTGAGACGCTCCTCGGGCTGCAAACAGAAGGGCTCTCTCTGTAGGGCTAATAAAAGCCAGGGAAACGTACTTAAAACTGTTCAAGGGTTTTCTTCTAACAAAAACAGTACACATCAGGGTGTGAGGGGTAGCCTGTGTATATGCTTAGATTTGTTGCAAAGTGTTTTGTTTTTAAGAGTGTTATTACATAGCCCTGGCTGGACTGGAACTTGATGTGTAGACCAGGCTGGCCTCAAACTCAGAACCACCTGCCTCTGCTTTTTAAGTGCTGGGATTAAATGTGTGCCACTACACCCAGTGTAAAGGTACAGTTTTTTAAATTTTATTATTTTATGCATATAGGTGTTTTCCCTGCATACATGCCTGTATCTTATGGGTACCTGGTGCCCAGGGAGGCCAGAGAGAGTGTGTGAATTCCCCTGGAACTGGAACTGCAGTAGTTGCAGGATCTTCCACTCTCTTTTTTTAAAGACAATATTCAATTTTTATTTATTTAATACATGTAAGTACACTGTAGCTGTTTTTAGACACCAGAAGAGGGCGTCAGATCTCTTAACGGATGCTTGTGAGCCACCATGTGGATGCTGGGATTTGAACTCATGACCTTCGGAAGAGCAGTTGGTACTCTTACCCGCTGAGCCATCTCTCCAGCCCTCAGGATCTTCCACTCTTAATAATAGCATATCTTGTGTTAAATGACAAAACATAAGTAAATTGGTACCAGCTTTGGTTGTAACTTTAATAATATTAGGTGGATGAAATGAGCATTAGTCCCTTGGTGTTCACAGTCCAGGGCCCACTTAGTTTGTCAGATGGTAACTAACACTTCGTCCTCACTATGAAATGATAGAGCAGTGAATCTAAGTAAATGAAGCATGTCTGATGGGAAGTTCCTGAGGGCTGGGATGGAGCTCAGGATAGACAGTGTCCCTACAAGGGCAGGCCCGAAGCTCCGGCGCTGAGGGAAGGGGAACAGAAGCATTGCTGCCAGGTGTGTGCATTCCATATGTTTCCATATGCAGCTGAGAGTTTATCAGTTCTTTACATTTACCTCCAACTTCCACTTGGATTGGTTTTTTTTGTAAATTTTGTGCTTACAACGTTTATTTTTTGTCAGGTTCAGTTATTGGAAATAGAGAAATCACATATGCATTCTCAGTGTGAAGAACTCAAGACTGAAGTTGAGCAGTTGAAATCCACAAGTCAACAGGCAGGAACAGATGTTTCAACTTCAAGCAATGCTGAGGAATCTGTCAGTTACGTGGATGGTGAAAGGTACTGAAGGTTTTTACAGTACTTGAACTGTGAACGCTTCTCTCAGGTTATTCTAGGCTTGTGAACCTGACAGTAAAGCCTAGCAGACAGGCGGGTTAGAGAAATCCCACGGTTTAGCACAGTTCTTAACACTACTCAAGCCAAAGTTTTGG
This sequence comes from Apodemus agrarius, assembly GCA_964023405.1. Classification (NCBI taxonomy): domain Eukaryota; kingdom Metazoa; phylum Chordata; class Mammalia; order Rodentia; family Muridae; genus Apodemus; species Apodemus agrarius. Next base: position 4,341,556 of record OZ030018.1, on the reverse strand, counting down.
AAACTTACTCGACCACAAAAATTTTTAACCTTTAATCAGTAATTAAGGAACAATTCGGTTTATTTTCATCAACAGGAAGTTGAAATCCAAAGCTGTCCTTGATGACTATTTTCACTGTCACACTGCTGTTTGCCAGGTGATAGCAAGTTGGAAATAACATCTAATTTGTATGTTTTGCTAGTCCAAGTTGTCTGAAGAACCACAAGTCTTATAAAACATTGTTCTTGGACTTAGCCTAGCATCTAATGACTCAGTTGGCTATTAATTAAATCCAGTTCTCGAGGTGGGGGTTTCTCTTCACTTTAGTCTCTGTTATTCCACGGAGATGTTTGTCTTTTCTCTTTCTAAGATCCATAAGAGAAGTCATTTATATTGTGATACCTGATCTGCCACTGTCTGTTTGCAGCCTCAAGCTTCGTTCTCTTCGAGTCAACGTAGGACAGCTGCTGGCTATGATCGTGCCTGACCTGGATCTTCAGCAGGTCAATTATGACGTGGATGTAGTCGATGAGATTCTAGGACAGGTGGTGGAGCAGATGAGCGAGATCAGCAGTACTTAAGCGCAGATGTCAGGTGCCGTTCCAGCTCTCACGTAACGTGTGCCGGGTCACAGACTGAAGAGCCGCATCCTTCTGTATTCTATGCATTCGCGTGTCCCAGGCACTGTGGACACACAACTCTTGACATAACCTGTGAATTGCTGGGACTGAGCAGCATAATAGCGAACTTAGTTCTGTTCTGATGTAAATATTTGTATTAAGTCTACACATATTTTTTTATTACCCTAGAGACTGGTGTTTTTCACCAAGAGCTTTTCAGGTTGATACTACAGTTTGTGCAATTTTTCTGGCTCCCTAAAATGTATTTTTCTCAAAATGGAGGGCTGTGCCACAGTGTAAATGGATATGTTGCTACTGTTGTTCCTTAAATGAGCATAATACAGGTTTTGAAATAATGTAGTGGCGCTCCTGGCGGGGACTGCTTGTAAGGGAATTGAGCATTACTGCTGTTTTCTATGAAATCCTGTCTCTGAAACAATTCTACTCATAGAGAGGAAAGCCAAAGCTGCGTTTGCCTCGCTTTTCCTTGTGGTACGATTGCTAACTGTTAAGTAAAAAGTGTTTTCCAGGACAGAGATCTTTAAAGTGTTAGAAATATCCAGTGGCAACTGTGTTTACTCTGAAGCCCATTTTTGGCTGTTGATTCAGCATGAAGTGGGCACAGTAATTATCTGAGATTTCTTTTTGTGAAATTTCCTGTATAGCCTTTGTGGGGTTACTGCAGGTTAATGTAAGCTGAGAAGGCAGTCTTTCTCAAACAGTACTGCATATCTTTTACTGTATTATGAATGTAAGTGTTTTTTAGCCTGGAGTTAACTATAAACAGGCCTGGGATCATAGCGCCACATGTTGTAAAGTATGCTTTTACTGGTCCTAAGTTTGTGCAATCTGAAAAGAGGTGGCTTTTTATTATATATGTAACTGTATATAATTAAGAATCATATTTTCCACAACTAAAAATGTGTTATTTTTTCCAAAGTTTTATTGTTGCTATTTATTTTAACTTTTGTTTCTGAAAATTCAGTACATACTCATTTTGTGTATTTGGTTAACTATACATCTGTTGTATACAAAATCTTTATGTATATTACTTTCTGGAAATTGCAAATAAATGAAGTTCTTGTTTTTATTTACTTGATAAAAGTTATTTTTCTTTTTTTTTTTTTTTCTTTTTTGAAAGTTATTTTTCTTAGGAAGCTGATTTTCTCTTCAATTGCGCTAATGTAATGGCAGATCCTCACAAATGCTTTGGAAGCAGTCAGTGTTAAAACATCAGGCGTTTTGACTTTAGTTCACCGTAGAATGAGTTACTCTCTGAAGACTTGAGACTCCGTCAGTAAGGCCAAGCTCACTGCTCTGAGGGTAAACGTCTCATTGTTTTCAAGGGTCCTGGGGACAAATCTGGAGCTCTGTACTGCACCACTGGGCCACATGCCCAGCCCAGTATACAAGTGCTTACTCGCGTAAGCTGTGCATCTTGTCTGGATGACACCATCCATGTGAGTCATGGAGGTTTCGAGGACGTTTAAGGTTTACATACAAGGGTTCTTGGAAGATGCTATGTTTCTTTCAGTTGGGCCCTTTAAGATTTATTTTATATGGCCATGATGGACTTAATGAGAAATCAGTCATAGAACTCCTAAAATAATTTCTTCACAAAACTGGTTCTTTGAGGTGTTTTCAGTTTTGTCCTTTTAACAAGAGGGTGGAGGGAGAAGGGGACTCAGACCTTGACAGAGGCAGGGCGAGAGAGGGATGACCACAACCGACTTCTGTCAGCTGCAGATTGAGAGCTGAGGCCACACAGAAGTGGTGGTGCATACCCACGAGCCCTTCCTCCACACCTCAGATCCCGTGTGCCCAGGTTTCTCCGTGACCTCAGGCGCTTCGGTTTGGCACTTCTGTCCTTGGACATTTTGGGCACGGCCAGCCTTCTGACCTTGTGGCCTGGCATCATCCTGGAGTTCACACGCAGGAACCACACGGTGGGGTTCTATAGAGCAGTGGTAAGGTAATAATCCCGCGCTGGCCACATTCACTGCTGTCACTGGCCTAATAGTGAGCACCACTGGGCACCGCAGTGCTTGCTGCGGAGTGGAGTCGTCTGGGGAGGTTTTAGAACTCCAGCCTTAGGTTTGCAGCCTAACCCTGATTATTAAATCAGGCTTTGGGGGGCTATACCCAGTAACAGGGTTTTTGTTTTTCGCTTTGTGTCCCTGATTGGTCTAGAACTCATTAGGTAGGCCAGCCTCTTAGAACCGCACAGCAATCTACCTACCTGCCTCACGAGTGGGATTATAGGTGTGTGCACTGCAATATAGGTGTCTACAGTGAAAGCACGCTTTAAAGGCCTGCCTAGTCATCACAGCAGGCACCGGTGAGGAGCCATTGTTCCATAGCTCTCGGTTGAGTGTTCACAAACTACTCCAGGAGCAAGCAGGGAAGGGGAGATGAGAGTCTTCTCCCCTGGGAATTGGGGTGGAGTGACGGCATGGTGCATAGATTGCCGCATGCTCTGGAGGCAGCTGCTGTCGGGTTGCAGAGGTGGCTGCAGAGAGGCACATTCGTATGCTTGTGCGCTTGCTGCACATGTGTCTGAGTTTACACAGGATCCTCAGCAAGGTGTCAGTAACAGTTCAGCATCACTCCTGGACAAAGTTCAAGACAGGCTGCATCACGCCACTGACAGACAGCAAGAAGCCTTGGAACACACTCTGGGTCTTCATTGGTTGTTTTCTGTTGCTGTGTAGGGGTTGGGAAAGGGCCTTGCACAGGCTTTGTCTGGTTTTTTTTGTTTTGTTTTTAAAGATTTATTTTGCCAGTTGTGGTGCTGCATGCCAGGAGGACTTGTTGAAGGAGGCAGAGGCAGGAGGATCCCCAGTTCAGGGGCAGCCTGGGCTACACATTTTTGGGCTGGAGAGATGGCTCAGCGGTTAAGGGTGTAGACCAGGCTGGCCTCAAACCTGCTTGGGATTAAAGGCATGCACCACTACTACTGCCTGGCAGTGGTTTTTTCTTTGCCTGTTCTTTACTATTGGTTTGCTTTGCTTCTGTAATGAAACCAAAGCCTTGTGCATCCAGGCAGCCATGTGGAAAAGCACTTATTTTAGCTCATTGATGAATTCATTGACATGAGAGTCTTAGTAGATTCCTGAGATGGATTCATATATCCTTGAATTTGTTTTTTGTGGGTGGGAGGTGGGGGCACTGAACAGTATTTCCCAAAACCATGAATGCCAGCTTGGTGGAAAGGAAAGTGTAACTACATCCATTGCTTCTCAAGGTTAAGTTTCAAGGTTACATTGTTAATTTTATGGCTCTTGTCTTGAAGTGGAGGGGGGAATTGTAAGGTTAAATTGGTTGTCAGGGTAGACACAAAACATGGTCAAAGTGGTCAACAAAACATAACACCAAAAGCCAAAGAAAGATTTTTAGTATTGAAACTCAGGGATTAAACTACTAGAAAAATTTTATCATCCAAATGAAATCCATCTTCAAGATGCACTTACATACTAGGCAGCAGTGGTGAGCCCAGCCTGGTCTACAGAGCAAGTTCCAGTACTGCCAGGGCTATACAGAAGTACCCAAAATAATAATAAAAATAATAACAATAATGTAAAAAATAACAAAAGCAGGCTGGAGAGGTGGCTCAGCAGTTAAGAGCACTGACTGCTCTTCCAAGGTCATGAGCTCAAGTCCCAGCAACCACATGGTGGCTCACAACCATCTGTAATGAAATCTGACGCCCTCTTCTGGTGCATCTGAAGACAGCTACAGTGTACTTGGATATAATAATAAATAAATCTTTAGGCCAGGGTGAGCAAGGCCAACTGGAGCCAGTGGGGCCAGCCTGAGCGAGCAGAGGTCCCGAGTTCAAATTCCCAGCAATCACATGATGACTCACAACCATCAGTATAGCTACAGTATATATACATAAAATAAATCTTTAAAAAAAATAACAAAAGAATGTACTTATACAAGACAACAGGTTGCATCTACTGCATTTCTTTCCATGGGCTTGTTTGTTTGTTTTTCAAGACAGTTTCTATGTTTATCTCTGGCTGTCCTGGAACTCACTCTGTAGACCAGACTGGCCTCAAACTCAGAAATCTGCCTGTCACTGCCTCCCAAGTGCTGGGATTACAGGAATGCGCCACCACTGCCCGGCTCTCCGTGGGCTTTACGAATAGCCAGACTCCTTTCCTGTCCTGTCAGTTCATGGGCTCTTTGCTTGGCATGAGTCATTTGCACCAGAGCCCTTGTAAGAAGATCCAGGTGTGGTGTGACACCTGGTCCCTGGAAGCCCAGGCACAGTGGGCACGGCCTGTGAGTTCCAGGATGGTGAGAGGGGGAGGGGAGGGAGGCGGTCAGCCCTTCAGGAACAACACTGAAGTCCTCCAACCCCCACATATCACATTTTGGTTTTGCTTTGTGATGAACTTAAGTTAGCCAGGGCCATCTGTGTGACCATTGGCTTGGGCTAATGCAACCAAAGGTAATGGTTTCCTCGTTCCCTGACAGTAATAAATAGTCCAGCAGTCAGGCGTGTGACCTGCAGAGCCTCTGCACCAGGCCTGTCCCTGCTTGACTACTGACTGGCCTGTTCTTGTGCACACTCGATACAGCTGATGACCATGGTGTTGTTGTCATGCTCAGGAGATGACAGTTCACAGCACTCTTATCTAGCTCTGACACTGCACTCCCCACCCCTGCAATATTCCTAAGATGTAGAGGGGACAGGTAGATGCCTGGTTTAGGGCAGGTCACTCATCTGCCACTTATTTTGAAGCTTGTAGAGGCGTGATTCTGCATGTGCTACCAATTGTTGCAAAGAGAATTCCTTAAGGCAGCTGAGGGTAGCATTGGTCTGTGGGTACAAAAACAAACAGGACAGCTTTACATGGTCAGTTCAGCTAAACAGTATTCAAGAGCCCACTCCAGCTAGCTCTCAGTCATGGTGTCTCTTGCCAGCAATAGAAAAGTAGCCAAGACATGGGCACATCCTTTTGTGATGGTTGCTTGCCCAAATAGCAGTGGCACCACTACTGCACAAGCGGCATGTCTTGTCTTCTTTTCCAGAGCTCCTGGAAAGAACCTATTAGTTCTAGAATGCATAATATACATACATACACACATATATATGTATATATTAGAGTACATATATATGTATGTGCATATACACTAATATACTCATATATAGGAATATATTATATATAGTCTAGAGTGTGTATATATATATACATGTGTCTATATAGTATATATACTTAGATATACATATGCATACATACATACACATACACACATATACACACACATACACACATGAGGCAATAGTTGTGACATGCTCTCTAGAAGTATTGCTATGGCTTACTGGGTTGACATTTGGAGTACAAGCATAGTTGCAAAACTGGCAGCTGACAAACCACTTTTCTCTGAAGACTGAAAATTTTTGATGAACTCTTGGGCTTTTCAGAGCAGTGGGCTCCTGATAAGGAAATGGAATCACATTTCAAGTGTGCAAGTCAAGTACAAACCAGGACACCACGTGCCCCATGGTAATAATTCAGATGGAAATGGCTTGGATTTACTGACACTGCTAAATGAGTTCTCGGACAAAATGGCACTGAGAAACATTTTTGTGATTTGGTAATTATGTTAAGACGATGATGTAGCTTTCTGTCACCAAGTTTCCACATGGTGGATCAAGAATGGATAGTTGGGTTGTTTTTCCTACAGAGCCTTTCTATCTTGTATTTTTATTTTGTTGTAAACTTATTCTGTATTTTTAATGTAGAAGGTATAACTTAGGGCCAGGATGTGGTTCAACTCAGGAAGCAAGCACAAGGAGCCGGTGTATAAATCAGCAGTGTATAAACCAGGCATGGTGGTGCATGCCTGTAATTGCAGTATTTTAGAGGTAGTAGGCAGAAGAATCAGAAATTTAAGGTCATTCTCAGGTGAGGTGACATCATGTATTTGAGAGCTACATAATGGGTTGGGATACAACAGACCCTGTCTCCAATAATAATAATAATAATAATAATAATAATAATAATAATAAAAATTTTAAATGTAAATATTCGGAGGTTAATTATAATTCTTAAATTTTTTTAGAGTTTTAAATTTGATGTGTCTGAGTTTTGTCTGTATGTATGTATCTTAGTTAGGATTTTAGTGCTGTGAACAGACACCATGACCAAGGCAAAGCTTATAAAGGACAACATTTAATTGAGGCTGGCTTATAGGTTCAGAGGGTCAGTCTATTATCATCAAGGCGGGAGCATGGCAACATCCAGGCAGACAAGGTGCCTGAGAGTTCTACATCTTCATCTGAAGGCTGCTAGCAGAATACTGGCTTCCAGGCAGCTAGGATGAGGGTCTTAAAGCCCACACCCACAGTGACACACCTACTCTAGAAAGGCCATACCTACTCGAGCAGTGCCACACTTTTTGTTGTTGTTGTTGTTGTTTGTTTGTTTGTTTGTTTTTTGACAGGGTTTCTCTGTATAGCCCTGGCCAGCTTGGAACTAACTCATTCTATAGACTAGGCTGTCCTCGAACTCAGAAATCTGCCTGCCTCTGCCTCCCAAGTGCTGGGATTAAAGGCATGTACCACCACGCCTGGCTGAGATCAATTCTTTATAAAAATTTAACTTTCATATGCTGGCCTGTAAGAAGTCAAAACCATAGGAGACAAGAATCTTAAAGATAATGTGAAATTATTGAGGAGAGTCATGGAAGATAAATTAATCATTACATACTTGGAATGGGAGTAACATGTGGGAGTTACACATTCATGTAGCCCAGGCTGGTCTCCTTGAAGTCCTGATCCTCTTCCTGCCTCCACCTCCAGAGTGTTGGGATTACTATCATAACAACCATTCTAGGCGTCCTTCACATCACTAAGAGAGGGCAAAGACATTGCTATTTTATTGATATTTTGAAACTCCAGAGCCATTTTGGGATATTTAGTGGAGCAGGACTATTCACTGTCTGGGTGGCTGTTACTTGGTTATATTGTATGAGTCCCAACGTTTTCCATCTGTCCTATAAGAAATGTTATATATTTTGTTTTTGTTTAGTCTTAAGTAGTCCAGGCTGGCCTGGAGCTCTCTGTAGCCGAGGATAACCCCTCACTTAGGGTCCTCCAGAGTGCTGAGATCACTGGCAGGGCTGGTGACAGAACCGCCGCTGTTGGCTAGTGCGCTATCAGCTGCGTATGTACATCTCTAGCCCGGCTTTTGTTTCTAGACTGTAAATTCCTGGCGGGCAGGTCTGTCGGCTGAGCTTGTGGCACTGACGCTTGGTAGGTAGGACATCCCACAACTCGGGTTAGCGCGCCAACGCTGGACTAGCCAGGGCTTCGCGGAGGCGCCTGGAGAGGATTCCCAGTCCCGCCCAGCAGGAGCCACGGGCCGCGACAGCCCCGCCCACGGGACATAGAGGAGTCTAGAGACCCGCCCACCGGAAGCCACGGGGCCCCGAGAGTGCCGCCCACAGGGAGGAGCGATGTCCTGGAACCTCCGGGCGAGAGACTTTGTCTTGAGACAGCCCCACCCACGCGGAGGCGGGGCGCTCTGGAGTTCCCGTCCCCCGAAGAGGCGTGGTCGGAGGCGTGGCCTGCGGCGCGCGGGAAGCTGCGGGCGGTGGCGGCTCCGAGCGGACCTAGTCACTGCAGGTAGGTTTCTTGCTGATACCCTGTTTCCGCGCCTCTGGTCTGAGTTGGGCTGCAGCTGCCCTCCGGGGCCGCGGGTCCTGATCTCCGCGCAGGCAGAGGCCAGTTCGTCCCAGGCCGCAGTTTCCACCGGGACCCGGACTCGCGCTCCTCCCGCCAGGCCGGGCTGTGCCGCACACACCCGCGCCCCTCGGCGCGAACCCCCTCCATTGCCGCTCCCCGAGATGACTTCCTGTACCCCGGTACCGGTCCCTGGGACCCCACTTCGGCGCGATGCTCTTTGCTGCCCGGCCTCGCTTCCATCTGGGTGTTTGGTTTCTTTCTCTTCCGGAACCGTGCACTGATGGAGCTCTCCGCCTGCGCGAGCGTTTTACCTGAAGATTGCGGGTGTCTGGGCCGTCAGCGTCGCTAGTAGCTTCTGTGCTGTTTACCGGCTCGCCTCTGCTCTTCCAGCGTCGCTGTTTAACTCTTTGCTAACGTTTCCAGCCTCCCTTTGCCTGGTGGAGACTCTGGAGGATGAAAGTGATCACGTGTGAAATCGCCTGGCACAACAAGGAGCCAGTGTACAGCCTGGACTTCCAGCATGGGGCAGCCTGGAAGATCCACAGGCTGGCATCCGCGGGGGTGGACACCGCTGTCAGGGTAAATGGACGGGCGGGAGGATATAGGGAGGTTCTACGTGGAGAGCAAGTTTTCATTCCTTTGTTTAAAACTGAAGGCAGCAACTCAAGTCGGTTTGCAGTCTAGTCCAGTATACTGAGTTCTGAGGCCTGGGGTAAGCAAGGAATGCTGGGAAAGTTAGCTTTCTTAACTTTGCTACATTGTTACAAGTGGGTTCTCAGTATTTTAGGATACTAAACTAGGAAGAACTGTGTGGTGCTAGGCTTGTACTCACCACCTCCCCCCCTTATAGATATAGATGGAGGATCTGAAGTTTGAGATTCTCAACAGTAGCGAGTTTGAGACCAGCCTGGGCTAGGTGAGACCTTATCACAAAATAGTAATACTGAGCATAGCTCCTGTGCTTTGCCCATCTGTTCTGGAAAGAACTGGAAAGGGGGAATAGCAGATACTGGGACTGATGGTTTGCATTTTTGCTAATACTTCCTTTGATTTACAAAGTTTCAAAAAGGAAATTGCATTTTCTGCCAGCAAATAGGTAGTTGTCTCCTGGGAGGGAGTTAGGAGGTGGTTAGTATGTTTCTTCAATGTATGCTTTGCTGTTGACAGATCTGGAAGGTAGAGAAGGGGCCAGATGGGAAAGCCATCGTGGAATTCCTCTCCAATCTTGCTCGGCATACCAAAGCTGTCAATGTTGTACGCTTTTCTCCAACTGGGGAAATTTTAGCATCTGGAGGAGATGGTAGGTATTGTACTTAACAATCCTGAAACCTGACACGAATCTCCTGTCTAATAATGACATTTGAGCTGGGGGTGACATGGACCAGTGATCACAGCATGCTGGAGGCTGAGACAGGAGGACTGAGAATTCAAGACCAGCCCTGGCTAAACAGTAACGTTCTTTTCAAGGAAAGAAAATCAGCCAGTGAGATGGAGCTGACCGTGTCTCTCCTTCCCTGCCTGCTTTTCACCTCACTTAACACGAACCATTTTGGGAGAGTGTGTCAGAATGGGAAGATGAAGGACACAGGTTAAACTCAGATGTATCTGAAAATAGTTTTTCCTCCATGTGTCGCCTGCAGACTGGTTGGGTGTGGTAGATCTGTCAGCATCCCAGGGGCTTGTCTGGTTTTTAGAGTCAGCACAGTACCTCTGTGTAATTAATGGGCTTTGGCAATGTTCTCAGAATTTATGCCTGCTTGATCTAGATTGATTTGTATTGTGTGCCTGTGTTTAAATGAGATAAAAGAATACAGAAAAAGGTAATCCTTATACCATACATTAAATACTCTAGGCAGCAGTAGAAAGGAAAACAAACCTTAGTTTTGGTTTGGAAAAAGAAGCACAGTTGCATTCTGTGCCCTAATGCCCAGAATATGTGTGGTGTGAGTGTCTGTGTCTATGCATACATTGCACACGCATACCTTGGGCATGCATTCACACATTTGTTGTAAGTGGAACGGCAGCGTTGAGGGTCCGGTGGGCTGTCTCCTATGAGGTGGCCATAGGGCAGTTCACCATTACACAGTCCCTTCGCCTTGAAGACCGAGACCTCCCTTTAGCAGGACTCCAGGCAGCTTGGAGTGAGCTCTTTTTGTCTCTAGTTCCTGCTCCCTTGTTCACTGTCCTTTCTGGACATGCTAAAAGGATCATGTTACACAGTGAGCCTGTAGTCACCTCAGGAGAAGTTGTTAGGTTCAGACCATTACTATGTCAGGCTGCCACCGAGCTGTAAGTTCTTTACACAGGTTCCTACACGCAGTCCTCACAGGGGCACTGTGAGGTGGGTGTGCATCAAGACAGAGCTCCGCAGGCACAGTCTGCACACCCTTGCCTTTCCTCTTCCTGACCAGCCATCTCTAAGTTGTTCTTTTCTTTCTCAGTGCGGTCAGTTATTTTGCCCAGAAGCTTACTTCTATGTATGGTGATCCTAGATGGGATCTGTTCTGACGCACCAGTGAAGTAGGCAGATTTACTAGTCCTGTTCAAATTATTTGTGTTCTCCGAGCTAGGGTCTCATGTAGCCCAGGCTAACCTCAAACTCACCATGTAACTTTGCACTTCGGATCCTCCTGCCTCAGACTCCCAAGGGCCGGATTACAGGCATGCACCATCAGGCACTGCCTGTCCGTATTCTTGGATGTGAGTGACTCTTCGTGGCCAGAGAGTCCATTGAGCAACATGAAACATACAGAACATCCTAAAACTCCAAAAAAAAAAAAAAAAAAAAAACACCAGACGTGAAGGAGGGCATGGGAGGGCCTGGCTCAGGCTGTACTGATTTACCTCACAGATGCCGTCATTCTGCTGTGGAAGATGAATGACAGCAAGGAGCCGGAGCAGACCGCCTTCCAGGATGAAGACGAGGCTCAGCTGAACAAGGAGAACTGGACTGTGGTAAAGACTCTGAGGTAACAGGGGAGGGACCACGGCCCCAGTTCATTTTTTAATTAAAGGTGTATTCTGGTTATTCTAATTTACGATTGTTTAGTTTATGACTGAGAGTGATGTGTGTTTGTGAGAACCAGCTGAGGTCGGAAGAGGGCAGCAGATCTCGCGGACCCTCAGTCACAGGAGTCTGTGGTACCGAGAACAAAGCCAGGCTTCTGTGGACGAGCAGCAAGTGTGGTTAAGCTCCAGCCCCCAAGCGGCTTCTTCTTTACAGCCTGTGATGGTTTGTATATGATTGGACGTGAAGGAAGTGAACCTATTAGGAGGTGTGACCTTGTTGGAGTAGGTGTGTCACTGTGGGTGTGGGCTTAAGACCCTCACCCTGGCTGCCTGGAAGTCAGTCTTCCATTAGTAGCCTTCAGATGAAGATGTAGAACTCTCAGCTCCTCCTGTACCATGCCTGCCTAGATGCTACCATGTTTCTGCCTTGATGACAATGAACTGAACCACTGAGCCTGTAAGCCAGCCCCAATTAAATGTTGTCTTTTATAAAATTTGCATTGGTCATAGTGTCTGTTCACAGCAGTAAAGCCCTAAGACAGAAGTTGGTACTGGGAGTTGGGTATTGCTGTGATAGGCCTGACCATGCTTTTGTTTGGAAGAATGTGGATTTGGGGACTTTGGATTTGGAAAGCCATGGAATGCTTTTAGTGGGGCTTAATGGGCCAGTCTAGTAGGAATATAGGAGACAGTGGTGCTGAGGGTCATTTGAACTGTTTAGGCCAGATGGCCAAAGAGGTTTCAGTGGAGAGGAACTTTAATATGTGGCCAAGAGACTGGTTTTGTGATGTGTTAGTGAAGAACATGGCTGCTTTTTGCCATTGCCTGAAGAGACTGCCTAGGGCTAAGGTAAAGAGATTTATATTAATTGCATCTGCAAAGGAAATCTCGAAAAAGCCCAACAAAGACTTTGTTCTCTAGTTAAGTCTGATGGAAGAGAATTTTGAACAAACATAGCAAGATGAGAAAGGAAAAGTACAAAATATATAGTTTGAATTTTAAAGGGACTCCAGGAAGTGAAATGGAGCTGAATTCAAGGATATTAAACTGAATTAAGGGAGTGGTGACCTGGGGGTGAGATTCTACCCAGCTAAATTTAGGTCCAGGCGTGGTAGTACAAACCTTTAATCCCAAGAGGCAAAGATAAGCAGATCTCTGAGTTCAAAGCCAGCCTAGAACAGAACAAATTCTAGGTGAAGAAAAACTTAAATTCAGGCTTAGTGGACCACACCTTTAATCCCAGTGTTTAGGAGACAGACATGCAGATCTCCGAATTCAAAGTCAGTCTATGGAGCAAGATTCAGGACAGCCAATTTAGGCAGTGAAGAAGCTGGGAAAAAGAAAGCCAGTGATAATGTAATAGAACAAGGGGACAATGTTCCAGCTCCTGCAAGCAGCAGAACTCAGCAGCTTCGACCATGTGTCTATGGCTTTATATTCAAAAGAAGGAGACTACTGGGACTGGTTAGCTGGAGCTAAGAAATTAGTGGTGATTAAGAAAAGACCAGCATCACTGAGGTGAAATCCTCTGGGAAGTGTTTTCTGAGAGCACAAAGAAGCTGTATTCCAGAGATAGCCAAGGTTGTACCTCATGCTGCAGCTGTACTTGGTAACGTGTAAGAATCATCCAGGTGGTACTGGTTTTGAAGGCATGAAGGCATCATGAAGAACAGCTGAGGCTTGGTACTGTGAGAGGCCATAGAAGGCCATTGGTGAAAGTGTACCCTCAGTTGTAATTGACAGCCCGGGACTGAAGGGGTCATGCAAAGGAGTTGAGGCTTGGTACCATGAATAGAGCCTATGAGAGGCTTTGGTGAAGCACAGTTGCAGTGGAAGACCCTAGCATATTGGAGATGCCAGTACCATGGGCTGATCACCAAGAACAGCAGTGGCAGTGGAGTGGATCAATCTGAACTTAGAGTGCTCCAGAGGGCAGAGCAGGAGAAGTGATATCAGCTCTTTGGAGATATACAGAAGATCATGTGTGGATCTCAGACATTGGAACAAGAACCTGTGAATCTGAAATTGACGTGGGGTACCCAAGATGTTAAAGATGCCAGAGCCACAGGATGTCTGCCAAGGAAAGCTGCTAACAGGGAGTGGAACAAGCCCAGGAGAAAGAACCTTGTTGAAGTCAACAAAGATGAAAAAGGAGTTGGATATCTGAAGACTGCTTTGCCATCAGACATGGAGATGCAGAGTTTGGACTTTTCCCAGCTGGTTTCCTGTCTTGCTTGGGGTATTACAGTTAAGTGATTGAGTGAATCTCAGAAGAGACCTTGAACTTTGGACTTTTAACAGTGTGGAGACTGCTATAGACTACAGGGACTTTTGAAGTTGGATTAAATGTATTTTGCATTATGCTATGTGTAAGTATGGCCCCCATAGACTCATGTTTGAACAAGCCTATGGGGGCCAGGGAGTGGAATGTGATGGTTTGTATATGATTAGCCCAGGAAGTGAACCTATTAGGAGGTGTGGCCTTGTTGGAGTAGGTGTGTCACTGTGGGTGTGGGCTTAAGACCCTCACCCTGGCTGCCTGGAAGTCAGTCTTCCACTAGCAGCCTTCACATGAAGATGTAGAACTCTCAGCTCCTCCTGCATCATGCCTGCCTGGATGCTGCCATGTTTCTGCCTTGATGACAATGAACTGAACCACTGAGCCTGTAAGCCAGCCCCAATTAAATGTCTTTTATAAAATTTGCACTGGTCATAGTGTCTGTTCACAGCAGTAAAACCCTAACTAAGACACAGTCTGAATACCTTAATAGTTTATGTGCCTAAGTTAAAGCCTTTGCCTACTTTATACGACAATAAAAAATTAAAACATTATAAAAATAGATTTTTTTCTCTCTATTATGAAGTTTCCCTTGGTACAAAAAGAAATGGGGGGGGGGTCTTCCCCCATCTGGTTTTTGAGCCAGGCTAGTCTAGCTGTGTAGCCCAGGCTGGCCTTGAATATTCCCTCGACTTCCTAGTGTTTGGATTATCAGTGTGGGCTTGTGATGCCCCTTGATTCACGTTAGACTCAGATGTCTTTGAAAACAGCTGTTTATAGTCAGGGCTGACACAGCACCACAGAAAATTCCCAGATTCTAATTCCAATGTGTGTGGTTCTAGACTTTGAACTTTTTTTTTCTTCCCAGTTTTTCGAGACATGGTTTCTCTGGATAGCCCTGGCTGTCCTAGAACTCACACTGTAGACTAGGCTGGCCTTGAACTCAGAGTTCCTTCTGCCTTTGCCTCTGCCTCCCTAGGGCATGCACTACCACTGCCCGGTGACTTTGAACTTTTTGATAGCTTTTCTCTTTTTGCAGTAATAATGTTATTCCTTCTGTCTTTGGGCTCTAGGGGCCACTTAGAAGATGTGTATGATATTTGCTGGGCAACGGATGGGAATTTGATGGCCTCTGCCTCTGTGGACAACACAGTTATCATATGGGATGTCAATAAAGGTGAGCTATATACTTATTTGTTTATGTATGTGTGCAGTGCCCATGAAATCCAGAACAGGTTGCCTGATCCCCAGGAGCGGGAGTTACAGGCAATTGTAAGACTCCCAGTCTGGGTAGTAGGAACCACCACGCTTGGGGTCCTGTGTGAGAGCAGTTAGTGATCTGACCTGCTGAGCTCCAGACCAAGTAGTTTATTTTTGTTACTACAAGGATTTAGGAGATACCAGGATAGGGATGCTGAGTCGGGAACTATTTTGCAGAGGCTGGAATCCAGGCACTGCCCAGACGTTCATTATTTCTGCCAGGGTCGGCCAAGTGACGAGTCCAGCACTCTTGTCTCCTTATGTCTTCCAAAGTCTTTACTTGAGAAACTCAGGTCCCAGGGTCCTGTTTCCTGGTCTATTAGCCCGTGCCTTGGTGACTTTTCTATTGTTGTGATAAGCCACCGTTACCCAAGAAAGTTATAAAAGGAAGGACTAGGTGGTTTGTATATGCTTGTCCCATGGGAAGTAGCACACTTAGGATGTGTGGCCTTGCTGGGGGAGGTGTGTCACTGTGCGGGTGGACTTTGAGCTCCTATGCTCAGGTTCTGCCCATTGCAGATGAGGCCCTCAGCCTGGCTGCCTGCGGAAGACAGTCTCCTCCTGGCTGCCTTTGGTTCAAGATATAGAACTCTCAGCTTCTCCTCCAGCACCACATCTGCCTGTAGGCCACCATGCTTCCCACCACAATGATAAAGCACTGACCTTCTGAACCTGTAAGCCAGACCCAATTACATGTTGTCCTTTATGAGAGTTGCTTTGGTCATGGTGTCTCTTCACAGCTGTAAAACCCTAACTAAGGCAGAATTTGGTACCAGAGACTTGGGGATTGTTGTGATAGGCCTTGCTTTTGTTTGGAAGAATGTGGGTTTTGGATTTGGAAAACCGTGGAATGCTATTAGTGGGACTCAATGGACCATCCTGGTGGGAATATGGAGGACATTGGTGCTGAGTGAGGGTGATTTGAACTATGGGGTCCTGGCTCTAGATGTTTCAGAAGAGAAGAATTTTAGTTTGTGCCTGGAGACTGATATTTTGGTGCAGAACGTGGCTGCTTTTTGCCCTTGTTCAAAGAGTCTACCTGAGGCTGAGGTGAAGAGACTCATCAGATTAATTGCATTGACAAAAAAAAAAGTCTTAAATCAACTAAGTTTAGACTGTCCTGTGGTTCACTCTTAGGAGGAGTGTTTTGATCAAGTGTAGCAAGCTTAGAAAGCAAAAATACAAGATGTGTAGGTCAAAGAGTGAAGGGACACAGGAAGTAGAGCCTAGGCATAGGATCTCAAAGCCCGCCCCCACGGTGACACACTTTCTGCTGCAAAGGCACGCCTCCTGCGCGCACCACATCCTGTGGGCCATGCTTATTCAAACCGCAAGGTGTTTAGTTTGGTGCTCAGAGTTTTAGAGGGTTAGAGTCCATGAACATCACTGCGTGTTGTGTTAGGCAGGCAGGCGTGGCGCTGGAACAGTGCCCGAGAGCCCACATCTTGTTCCACCACCACGAGGCAGAGAGGGAGAGCACACTAACTGGGAACTGCAAATGGCCCAGGCTTTTCAAACCTCAAAATCGTCCACCAGGTGGCACACCTCCTCCAACAAGGCCGTACCTCCTAACCCTTCTTGAACAGTTTGACCAACTGGGAACTAAGCCTCCAGTTATGGGGGCCACCCTCATTCAGACCACCGTGCTCCCCGGGCACGTGGTTTCTGTCTGGCTTGCCTCAGTGTGATCCTGAGCCACTCTGTCTCCCTGACCCTTTCTTCATCTTACCCCTGTAGACAAGCCCCGGCCTGAGATCCAGCTTGGTCTCCACCCTTAGGTTTCCCGGCCCTGGCCTCACAGCTGCTTCCCAGACTCACGCGTTCCTGCCCCTGCCGTGACTGGCCAGTCTGCGTAGGCCCCCTTGAGCTGCCTTTCAATCCAGCCTTCCTTAACCCCAGCCAACCTCCTGGAAAGCCTTTTAGGAGAGAGATGCCCTCAGGAAGAGCACACACCAGCCTAGTCCCCTGGGCTGTGGGTTAGCAGTGCTGGTGGGTGGTAGATGTGGAATTGGGGTGGCAGTGGGGTGGGTGAGGAAGGGAAGGCGGTGAAAGAGTTGGGAAAATGGAGGAGAGGGTCTTCTCTCCCGTGCTCTCATGGACTGAACCCGAGGTCTTCGGCTTGCTTTCTTGTTCGTTTTTAAATGGTTAAGACTTTTGAATGGTGACTTATATTATTGAATATTGCTTAGTTTGAGTGACGCGTACTAGTCTGAGCAGCCTGTGAATTTTGGGGCTAGTCAGTCGTTCTGCATGATCTAGAAGCCACCTCTTATCAGCAAAACAGGTATGAAGTTAAATGGATAGAATTTCAAGTTGATGTTTGTTGCAGAAACATCTGCACTTGGAGATGAATTCAGGTCTAAGTCCTTCTTGGTGTGTCTGTATCCAACTGTGACGAGCCTGTGTGTGTCCAGCTGATGGATGGGGGAACTTAGTGCTGTACACAAACTGTTAAGACAGGAGACGAGAGAGACCAGGCATGAACAGGCCTCTGGAAAACGATAGAGAAATCTTCTTGAAGGTGGCAGGGTGCAGTTACAAAGTGGTGAGGAATCAGAACAAAGAGTCCCAGACCAAAGGTTGCTGAAGAATTATCCAAATGCAGAAGTAAGCGAATACGGCCAGACATAGTTCATGCCAGTACTCCCTGCACTCAGGAGGCAGGAGAATTGCTGGGAGTTTGAGTCCTACTTGATCTACATGGCGAGTTCCAAGGCAGCTTGAACTGTAGAGTGAAATCTAGGCTAGCCTGGGCTATAAGATGAGCCGTGTGTGTGTTCATGAGCACATACATATTTAAGGCTTTATGACTGTTTTCCTTTGGTCTGGGGAAGCTCTGTGCTGCTGGTTTCCCTGCTGAGGGCCTTTGCTGGCCTGTCCAGCTCAGGCCCCACCCATCCGTCTTTCCCTGTCTGTGACCTAACTTGTCACTCTTAAGTCATTTTCCAAACTCCGGTGTGTGTGTGTGTGTGTGTGTGTGTGTGTGTTTGCTTGAAGCTCTTTGTAATCAAGGCTCGCCTTGAACCCTTGAACCTCCTCTTTGCCAGTGTCTTTCTTTGCCTACAAAGTTCTAGCTATGCTGTGTCTTGGTTCCCTTTCATCTTATTTCTGACTCCTCCCTTTCACATCAGCAGTTCAACATTGCTACTCCCAGCTTAGAGTGAGGGGTTCTCTCTTTTGTATGTCGTCCATCCCACCCCATCCTACCGTCTTAGGGTTTTACTGCCGTGAGGAGACACCATGAACGAGGCAACTCTTATGAAGGAGAACATTACACTGGGGCTGGCTTACAGTTTCAGAGATTCAGTCTGTTATCATCATGGTGGGAAGCATTGCAGCATGCAGGCAGACATGGAGCTGGGGAGGTAGCTGAGAGCTCTACATCCTGGATCCTCAGGCAGCAGAAAGTGAACTTAGACACACTTCCTCCAATGAGACCACACCTACTTTAACATGGCCACACCTCCTGATAGTGCCAACTCCCTTGGAGCCTGTGGGAGCCATTTTCTTTCAAAGTACCATACTACCCTATCCAGAGACCTAAACTGAGGGCTCTGATATCATGCCTACTTTTCTAACCACACAGCCTCATGGTTGCTGTGCATGCCTGACTCCCTTGAGGGCGGCAGTGAGGGGGCAGGGCTGTGAGGAGTGATCTTTGGGTCCTGTCCCCGTGTCCTCCTTTCCCCTCTTCCCCCCCAAATCAGACTGACTCAAGGTTTGGAACACAGCCTCTCTGGGGCTGTCTGTAGAATGGTTGACTAAAAGTAGGAGACTGTGCTTCCTGGAAGTTTTGATAATAACTTTCTTTTTTTTTTTTTTCTGTTGTTTTTTTGTTTGTTTGTTTGTTTGTTTGTTTTTCAAGACAGTTTCTCTGAATAGCCCTAGCTGTCCTGGAACTCACTCTGTAGACCAGGCTGGCCTTGAACTCAGAAATCCACCTGCCTCTGCCTCCCAAGGGCTGGGATTAAAGGCGTGAGTCACCACCGCCTGGCTGATAATAAGTTTCTTGTGCTTCTTTGTAGGACAGAAGATTTCCATTTTCAATGAGCATAAGAGTTATGTGCAAGGAGTGACCTGGGATCCTTTGGGCCAATATATTGCGACCCTGAGTTGTGACAGGTTCGTAAGTGACACAAACGTTTTAGCAAGTGTTTTATCGCAACCTTACTAAGGGGTTGACAGTCCGGGTTTGGCTATTTTGTTCTGATCTGCTTACTCTGACAAGACAGGAATTAGAGGCTAATTAGGCCAGGTGCCTTGTGCAGAGCTGACGCCAGTAAACCTTTATCGGATGGGTGAACTGATGTAGAAGGAACGCTTGTGTTTGCCTTCGTGTGTGTCTTTGTGCCAGGTGTGTGCCTGGTGCCCTCGGAGGCCAGGAGAGTGCAATGGATCCCCTTTTGGGGCTGGAGTTACAGTTGTGAGCTGCGCTGGGAACAGACGGGGCTTCTCTATAAGAGTAGTGCGTGCTCTTAGCCCCGTTAGGAAGAACTTTAACGTCAAGTAAGCTGAATCACACTGGATCTCAAGGAGACGAGCCAGCAGAGGGAGGGGACGGATTGTTCACCTCACGTTCTTCCGTGGCGCTCGGATCGAACACAGAACCTCGCTGGTGCTAGGCAACGGCCACACTTCACTTTTGATCACAGATTTACTTTTATGTGTATGAATGTTTGCCTGCATGTATATAGGTGCACCACATGTATGACCACAGAGGTCAGAAGACAGGTGTCAAATCCGCTGGAAGTGGAGCTACAGCCGCTGTGTGGTGCTAGGGACTGAACCTCTGCAAGAGCGGCCGGTGCTCCTGACCGCTGAGCGGCCGGTGCTCCTGACCGCTCCCCAGACCCCCGTTATTGCTTTTTTGTTACTTTTGTTTTTGAGATAGTGTTTCATGTAGCTCAGGCTGGCCTTTCTGCTTAGCCAAGGCAGTCCTTGAACTTGACGGCTTCTCGGTTCCACCTCCTCCAGCTAGGATTCCAGTGCACCCTGGTTGTTCGGTGCTCGAGTCCGAACACAGGCGTCTTGCCTGCTCAGCAAGCTCTCGGGCAGCTGAGCTAGATCCTCAGTCCTCAACTGCTTTTAATTTAAAAGTTGAATATGGGCCTGAAATAAAAACAATATGTAAGGGTTAGGGCTTGTTTACTGTAGCGCTCCTGTCAGGTTCTGAGGGCTGTGCATTTTCTGATGTCTCAGTGAGGCACTTGAGAGCAGTTTGGTTACTGGGAACTGGGAACTGGGTCTGTAAGCACCCAGAACAAGCGTGTGACTTGAGAGCCTGACTCATTTGTTGGTGTTTTCCATCTTTGCTCTTTTAGGGAGCGAGGGGAACACCACTATGTTTTACTGATCCCTCAGCCTCTGATGTCTCCAGAACTAAGGCTGGCTTTGTACTCCTGGTGATCCCCCTGCCTCAGTCTTCCGTGTGCAGGAATCACAGGTGTGAGTCACCATATCTGGCATTCCTTACTCCTGTAAAGCCTGTGAACAAGAATGTCCACACAAAACACATGTCATTATAGTCACACAGGTCGCCATTGGGCCAGATGTTCAGGGTTCAAAAATTGGGATTGGACCTTCATTGTGTAAGGAGCTGAACTGTCTATTCAGTAAGGAATGCAGTAGGGGAATGAGGTAAAATCAAATCTGCATCCTGTTTCCCGTCTGAGGCCTGTCAGGTGGCTGTTGCCTTCTCTCGGCTCCTCAGTGAGGTCTGGCCATCCGTCCGTGATGGTCCAGCTGAGCAGTGTGGCCCCCCTGCAGCCTCGCAGCAGGCTGGCATTCTTTACTCCTGTCAAGCCCTATGTGAGACCCAGTTCCCATGCTGGCATGGGACTCAGACTTGTCTTTCTTCAGGGTGCTGAGGGTCTATAGCACCCAGAAGAAGCGTGTGGCTTTCAACATCTCAAAGATGCTCCCTGGACAAGGGCCTGAAGGAGAGGTAGGACGCACTTACGATTATTTCACAGGTGCACATATGTGTTGTGTGTGTGAGGTGTGCACGCACTTGTGTGTCTTCGGTATGTGTGTATGCATGGATGTGTGTGTGGTGTGCATGTTTGGGCACATGTGTGAGTGTATGTGTGCAAGAGTATGTGTTTGAGTATGAGTGTGCATACAGAAATGTGCACACACATGTTACAGTGTGCGTATGAAGGTCAGGAGCCCGTTCCCTCCGTGCACTGTATGAGTCCTGGGAACTCGGGTCGGCAGGCTTGGCAACAAGCGTCTTTTCCCCTCCGAGCCATTCACCAGCCCTGCATCAAATATCTCGCCGTTCCCTTCTACAGTACTTTGAGATCTGGCAAATGGGGGAAGGGGACTGAGGGGTTATCCTTTGCCGCTGAATCACAGCACTCACCCAGTCTGTGGGCCGACTGATGAGGCTTCTTCTCCTTGGGCTACCTTGTTGGCGTGCCAGTTCTAAGGGGTGAGCCTTTGTGGAGAGTGACATGCTTTCAAATGACTTCAAGCTCTGTTACCACAGGCAAGAAGTTTCCGGATGTTTCACGATGACAGCATGAAGTCGTTCTTCCGAAGACTCAGTTTTACTCCAGATGGATCTTTGCTCCTCACTCCAGGTGTGTCTGGTGGCGTGTGACATGGGGTGTGATGGCACCATTCTGTGACACTTCAGCTCCTGCAGGTGTGAGTGGTGGTTCTACCAACCGACTACATCCTGTTTGTTCTCTGAGTCGTGGTCTCATGTAGCTCAGGCTGGCCCTGAACTTATGTAGCTGAAGATGATCCTGTTTCCTGAATGCCGGGATTATAGGTGTGTAGCCCAGGCCTGGCTGGGAATGTATAACTTCATATGGTAAAGGTGTAGCAGACTAAAGCGGTAGACCCATAATGGAAGCAGCACCCGATGCCTTTGATACAATGTATCCTGTACAGCGGCCCTCTCAATTGGCAAGAAAGCAAAACACAAAAGAAAACCTGAAAGAAAAACTGAGGACTTAGATGAAGCTCATTAGTCAGGAGTTGTCCGAGGCGTCACCCCTTAGTGCCACAGATAGATCAATGGGTGAGTAACAGCTAGGTACAGATTATCCGGGAACAAGCAAATGCAGAACTGAACTGTGTGACAATTTAGATGTTTCTATTCTGTTCAGGTTGAAAAAAAAGTAACAGTTCCTATCAGAGCTGAGCAGGAGGTGTCACGCTGGGAATGCAGTTTAGAACGCTTGTTTAGAATGCAGCCTGGTAACGCCACCCAATCCCTATGCCTCACAGCTGAGACACAATTCCTTAGCAAGGAAATCACAGGAATTTCTCAGTGACTATGTCAGCTGCACATGGTGTGGCTATAATCCAACACTTGGCAGCCGGAGGTGGGAGAAGACCAAGGCCATCCTTGGTTCTGTAGTGAGTTCAAGACCCGCTGAGGAAGTGTGAGGCCCTGGCTCAAAACAAATCAAAACCAAAAAAAATCAGCCAACCGCCCCACCCAGCCCAAAGTCTCTAAAGCCCCCAGATCAGTACTTCTTGGCAAAGGACAGTGGTTTTCTGTTAGTAAATATTACAGTGACCAAAACAGAGGGCCTTAGCACCGTATGAGCTGACTTTCTTAAAGATTTATTTATTTATTTATTTCATGTATGTGAGTACATTGTCGCCATCTTCAGACACATCAGAAGACAGTATCAGATGGCCACTACAGATGGGTGTGAGCCACCACCATGTGGTTGCTGGGAATTGAACTCAGGACCTCTGGAAAGCAGTCAGTGCTCTTAACTGCTGAGCCATTTCTCTGGCCCATGAGCTGACTTTTATGGGTTTTTTTTGTTGTTGTTGTTGTTGTTGTTTTTGTTTTTTGTTTTTTTGTTTGTTTGTTTGAGACAGGGTTTCTCTGTGTAGCCCTGGCTGTCCTGGAACTCACTCTGTAGACCAGGCTGGCCTCGAACTCAGAAATCCACCTGCCTCTGCCTCCCAAGTGCTGGGATTACAGGTGTGTGCCACCACTGCCCGGCTTGAGCTGACTTGAGTTGACAGGACAACGTGCAATTAGGGAACATGCAATTCTCTATTCTTAACAACAGATGAACCAAAAAGACCACTGTGTGGGAGTGTATGCCTGTGTGTGCCCAGGGAGACAGAACCAGCTTTGGCTTGTCACAGTGGGCTAGTGGGGAGGGGTGGGCCTTGGATAGCTGTATGCAAAAGCAGTAGAGTCCTCCCTCGCAGTTCCAGATTGGTCACATATTAAGATGGCATGCATAGGGGCTGGAGAGATGGCTCAGCAACTACATGGTGGCTCACAACCATCTGCAGTGGGATCCGATGCCCTCTTCTGGTGTGTCTGAAGACAGCGACAGTGTGCTCACATCAGAATAAATCTCAGAGAGGATGGCGTGCGTCTGTTTTATACCGTGTAACGGGCCCTGCAGGAGGCTGCAGTATGGGCTAGGTCTCCTGACAACTCGACAGCTGGCTCAGAGAGATGGACAGCCCAGATCTGAGTGATGGGAACAGACTTGGAGGCTCACACGTGGCAGCTGGAGCCAGCCCCGGGCTCCATCAGCTGCATTTGTCTCTGTTCTCCCTCAGGGGATTTTATAAGTGGAAGCTCCTGGCCTGGGGCCCTCACTCAGGTGGAGCAGAGAGTTGGACCACACAGAGGAAGCATTTGTGTTTGTCTCTGTCACAGATGCGCTGTCAGTTACCACTTGAGGGGAGGGTGTTTTGCAAGCTGGACTGGAAAGCTTGCAGGCTTTTGCCGGCAAACAGTGTGACGGTGGCTTTCTTCCCTCCCTCCCCTGCTCCGCAGCCGGGTGCATGGAGTCGGGTGAGAATGTGACAAACACCACTTACGTGTTCTCCAGAAAACATCTGAAAAGGTACCAGCCGCAGGGATGTCCCCGGCTTGCCCTTTCTGCCTCTGATGAGTGTCAGTGCCTGTTGTTAACCAGTGGTCCCCCTCCCCCTCGCAGGCCGATTGCCCACCTCCCGTGCCCTGGGAAAGCCACTCTAGCTGTCCGCTGCTGTCCTGTCTACTTTGAATTGAGGCCGGTGGCGGAAGCAGGTACCATCGGAACTGCTGTGTGTGTGCGTTTGGGGGTGGGTGGGTATGTATGTCCTGTGGGGAAAACTGGATTTGGGTCAGGTTTTTAATTTTGTTCATTTAGCATATAAAAATTGTGTATTTCTGGAGGCACCGTGAGGTGTTTGGTGTGTATATAATGTAATATTTGCTGTGAAAATGTCAAGTCCTTCCCTACGTTTTTGACATGCATATTCATATGAAGTACCCCATGAATGACGCATAGTATGTCTTTTCTCTCATTGTCCAGAACACACTTTCTCATCTACAGCAATGTTGGAAAGTACATTAGTACTAATTTATCTTTCAACTAGGCTTTCTGTTGTTCCGTGGCTTTTGGGGACAGGGTCTAAGCTGACCTCAGACTCACTGTCACATATCAGAGGAGGGACCTGACAGTGGGGTCTCCTCAGTTTTAGGTGGTGCTGAGGATTAAGCCCAGAGTCTTGCACACTAAGCCTTCTGCATACTAACTGATGCTGGCGGCTCCGAGGTCCTTCCTGCTCAGAGGCTCTTCCTCAGCCTGCCCCACTCAGCACTAAGCTGACCCCTCACCTGTGGCCTGGAGAGCTCCGGCTGTCTTGATCTTCCTGAGCTATAAGGGCTCCCAGCCGTTCAGCGGGGAGTCTTCTAGGCCAGGCCTGGATCCTCTGCTCTCTGGCCTGCCAGGCCCCCTCTCAGGATCTCTGTGTCCTGTCTGGAATGCTCTTGTGCACCTACCTGGCCTAGTATATTGGGGAAGGGAAATCCGGTTCCCGATTCTCCATGATGGAAGCAGACGCTACTTTAAACCTTCAGATCCTTAATGTAAATGATATTGGTAACTCGACAGAGCTCTTAAAAAAACATTAGTTGAACAGCCATGGAGGTCCACACCTGTTATCCCAGCACTTGGGAGGCCAGCCCAGGAGGCTCGCCCTGAGTCTGAGGTTCATTTTGGCTGCATGGGGAATTATAGGCCAGCCTGGGCTAAAGAATGAGATATTTTCTCTCTCTCTCTCTCTCTCTCTCTCTCTCAAAACAAAGTATCACTTGGTAGTGTTCCTAAGTGAAACCATTTTCCTGTCAGAAAGCTGCACTCAGTTCATGGCACTCAGAAGTCCTTGATTACTGGTCGGGCCTCATTCATGCCCGTGTCAATATGAGAACTGATTTTTTTTTTTTTTTTTTTTTTTTTTTTTTTTTTTTTGAGACAGGGTTTCTCTGTGTAGTCCTGGCTGTCCTGGAACTCACTCTGTAGACCAGGCTGGACTCGAACTCAGAAATCCGCCTGCCTCTGCCTCCCAAGTGCTGGGATTACAGGCGTGCGCCACCACGCCCGGCTTTTTTGATTTTTTGAGACAGGGTTTCTCTGTGTAGTCCTGGCTGTCCTGGAACTCAACTCTGTAGTCCAGGCTGGCCTTGAACTCAGAAATCCGCCTGCCTCTGCTTCTCAAGTGCTGGAATTAAAGGCATGCGCCACCACTGACCGGCCTGAGAACTGATTTTTTTTTTTCCCTCTTTCTGTCTTTTGAGATGGTTTCTCTGTGTAACAGGCCTGTCTTGGAACTCGCTCTGTATACCTATACCAGGCTGGCCTCAAACTCAAAGAGATCCTCTGCCTCCTGAGTGCTGGGACTAAAGGTGTGCGACACCCGCTTGAATTCTCTATTTTTTTTAAATCTTATTATTATGTGCAGGTGTGTGTTGGGATTGTGCTTGTGAGCTCAGGCTCGGCAGCAGGCGCCTTTACCTGCTGACCCATCTCGCCAGCCCAGGGACCGAATCCTCCTGTATGGTTTACAGCAAACAAGCTTTTAGTGGTCTGGCATTTCCTCCCCCGGAGGGGAGAGTTTGGGGTGACTGGTTCTCTCCTTTGCGAACTGTGTCTTTGTGAGTTCACCCAGCTCGTCCCCCCACTTACAGAGACAGCGTCCGAGGAACCCGGCCCCGAGCTGGTGAGCCTGCCCTACCGTATGGTGTTTGCGGTGGCCTCCGAGGACTCGGTGCTGCTGTATGACACGCAGCAGTCTTTCCCATTTGGCTATGTGTCTAACATCCATTACCACACCCTGAGTGACATTTCCTGGTGAGTAACAGACGGGTGTGGAGGGTAGACCTCTGAGCCAGGGGAGTTTGTTTCCACAAATGGTGCCATGCCCATTGTCCTGTGGGGCAAAGCAGATCAGCAAATCCTAGTGAGCTTCAGGGAGCCCAGGGGACCTTTTTTTTTTTTTTTTTTGGTTTTTCGAGACAAGGTTTCTCTGTGTAGCTCCGGCTGTCCTGGAACTCACTCTGTAGACCGGGCTGGCCTCGAACTCAGAAATCCACCTGCCTCTGCCTCCCAAGTGCTGGGATTAAAGGTGTGCACCGCCACCACCCGGCCCAGGGGACCTTTTGATCAAAGACCTTACCTGCCAGTATTGCTGGACACAGCTGTCCTCGGATGCCTTTGGTCCCTGTGGGCTCCATTACCTCGGGCTCCCCGGTACTCTCGTGAGTCCGGCCACTCACCCGAGTCCCATGTAGCTTAGTGTGGCCTCCACTTTACCGTGTACCCCAGATGACCTTGCAGTCCTGGCTGTCCGTCTTCTTCCCATGTGCAAGGATAAGAGGCAGACACTAACCAGCCCAGTTCACGCTTGGCACTGAACCCAGGGCCTCGTGTGCACCAGCGTGCCCAGTTCACGCTTGGCACTGAACCCGGGGTCTCGTGCACACTAGGTTAGAGCTCTACCAACTGAAATACCTCTGTAGGTCCCTTGTTTTTCTTTAAATTTAGTTATATAAATGCTTTTATTTAGTGTGTGTATGTGTGTGGGGTTGCTTCAGCTCACATATGGGGGTCGAGGACAGCTCTGGGGTCGGTCCTCCGGCCACCTCACGTGCCACCCAGGAGTCCAGCTTTGATCACCAGGCTTGGACAAGGCACCCATACCGACCGAGCGGTCCCACAGGCCCTGATTTGGTTTTTTATATTGGGAAAGAAAAGATTGAAGTTGAGAGGAAGATACATAGATCAAGATGGCTTCGGGACTGAGGTGGAATTGAGAAAGGAAACTGGGTGCCTGAAGCACTCGTTCAAACAGTCCGTCGAGCCGTTCTCCTGACCGCTCTGATAGAACCCCTGGTTGGTGCCAGCCTCCCGGCTGGCCGTGGAAGGGGAAAGTGTGCTCTCTAGACACCACTTAAACCTCTGACTTCTTTCTTGTTCCGGGGACACAGGTCCAACGATGGGGCCTTTCTGGCCGTTTCCTCCACGGATGGTTATTGTTCATTTGTGACCTTTGAGAAAGGTGAACTTGGCGTACCTTTGAAAGAGAAGCCAGTTTTGAGCGTAAGAACTCCTGACACAGCAAAGAAAGCCAAGAAACAGACCCAGCAGGGATCTTCGCCCGGATCCAGATCAGCGGAAGGAACCCCCAGCAACAGAATCCAAGACGCCAGCAGTCCCTGTCCTACCCCCTCGCCAACCACACAGTCTCCAGCTCCGTCTGCCGCCAAGGACAGTCCCTCAGCTCTCCCGGCTGGCAAAAGCTCCCTGCCACGGCCTTCTGAGGAGAAGACCCTGCAGCCTGCTAGCCAAAACATCAAAGCCCCCCAACCCCGCAGGGTCACACTGAACACGCTGCAGACTTGGGGCAAGACAGCCCCCCGGTAAGAGCATTTGATAAAACACGCTGTGAAACGGGCCCCAACATAAGCAAATATTGAAGGTTCCACCTCCCTCCTCCTGGGCCTGCACTCCTACCTGGGGGTGAAGCCTAGCATCTTCCCATGATTCCGTGTGCTAGATGGGTTGCCGTCAGGTCCTGAGGCTTTTCTAAGCCTTGCCTCCCAATTCCCGTCATGTTCCCAGAGCACGCTCTGCCTTTTGAGAACTCCATGCCTGCTTCCTGGGGGAAGGAAGCCTTGGATACGTACTCCTGGAGACATTAGAATCCTCCTGAGACCCAGTTGAATGTGTCTTCTCTCTTCCTGGTCCCTTTGACCCCTGGCCCCCATAGTATGGTCTGGCAGGGGCTTGTGTCCTCTTGGGGTGTAAGCCTACAAGGCAGGAAGTGCCCCCCTTTTTCAGCTCCCTCCTGCTCAGTGGCACCAGACACCTCCTGGCATGTAGGAAATCAAGGAAGCGCTGCTTCGGGAGGCTTTCTGACACGGTGACAGTTGAAATCATCAACTTGAAAGGAGGAAAGCCTTATTTTGGCTTATGGGTTCCAAATCATCAGTGCACAATTAATTGTCTTGTTGCCCTGGGCCTGTGGCGGCATTACCGTGAGGTAGATGTGTGTGAAGCTGTTTACCTTATGGACGGGAGGGTAGCACAGGGAAGAAGGAACCAGTGTCCCTGGGTCCCCTTCAAGGGCACCATCAGAGACCTAGCATCATCTGATAGACCGTCAATTCTCAACCTGCAGGTCAGGACCCCACAGCAGTCACCTATCAGATAATCCTGCCTATCAGATACTTTGCATTATGGTTCTTAACAGCAAAATTGCAGTTACAGAGTAACAATGAAATAATTTTGTGAGCCTGGCGGTGGTGGCGCATGCCTTTAATCCCAGCACTTGGGAGGCAGAGGAAGGCAGATTTCTGAGTTCAAGGCCAGCCTGGTCTACAGAGTGAGTTCCAGGACAGCCAGGGCTACACAGAGAAACCCTGTCTCGAAAACAAACAAACAAACAAACGAATAAGAAATAATTTTGTGGTTGGGGTGCATTGTTTTATTTTTTTCGAGACAGTTTTTTTTTTTCTCAATGTGTAGCCCTGACCTCAAACTCAGAGGTCTACCCTCTTCTGCCTCCCCAAAAGCTAAGATTAAGGCATGCACAACTGCCACCACCACCACCACTACTGCTGCCGCCAGCCAGCTCATTGCGGTAATTTGATAGGCGTGCACGTTGAGTGCGGGTTGAGTCAGGTGGTTAGCACTTCCGTGCATAAGCACTTAGCCTTTGGAGCGCCTCTGCCCTGAGGCTTCCCGGTGCTCTCCACATCCCTGCGCTGTGCACCGGGACTTACTCCAGAACGTAGTCCTCACTGGACAGGGACGCTGTGCCGGGCGCGAGCCTCATCCCTGCCCTGCCTCCAGCCTCAGCAGTTGTTTCCGTCTCTGTGAGACCAATCCAGGTGCTATGATGCTATCTATCTATAAGCACTTGGGAGGTTGAGGCAGGGGGACTGTGAGTCGGGGGAGTCCTGAACCACAAGTTCCAGACCAGTCTGACAAGACCCTGTCTCGTCTCCCATCTCCACACACAGGAAAAATCTACGAGAGCAGTCTTTCTGATCCCTCATCTGAGGGAGGTCATGATCCTTTCTGGGCCCGCTTCTGTACCCAGTGCCTATCCACGAGACACACTGGGAGGACTCCCTTTCATGGCTGCATAGCGGCGGCGGGTGGGAGCCTGGCTTTTCCTTCCTTCTGCACCTTTGATGCCCGAGGCCCCCGACACTGCCCCTCCTGCCCCACCTGTCTTCTCTCTCATCCTCTGGGTGGGGTGAGTGGGGTTTGGGCTGGTGAGGTACAGCTGGGCTCATACTCCTTGACTCCCAGTTTCCTGCTGTGTATACTGAGCAGTCTTCAGACACCCCAGAAGAGGGGATTGGATCTCATTACAGATGGTTGTGAGCCACCATGTGGGTGCTGGGAATTTAACTCAAGACCTCTGGAACAGCAGCTGGTGCTCTTAGCCTCTGAGCTAGCCATCTCTCCAGCCCAGGAATACATTTAAAAAAATGTTGTGTGTGCATGTTTGCATGTGATACACACAAGTGCCTTTGGAGGCCAGCAGAGCAGCAAACACTTTTTTTTGTTGTTTCTCATTGTGGGTGCTTGTGAGCCACTGTGTGGTTGCTGGGATTTGAACTCATGACCTCCAGAAGAGCAGTCAGTGCTGAGCCATTTTACCAGCCCAGCAGCAAACACTCTTACTATTGAACCATCACTCAACCCACCATGGGGTGTTTTGTTTGGGGTTTTTTGGAGAGGTAGGGGTGTGTGTGTGTGTGTGTTGAAACAGGTTTTTACCACATAGCTATAACCATCTTGAAACTCATTCTCTAGACAAGTCTGGCCTTGAAGTCATGGAGATAGATCTGCCTGCCTCTGCCTCTGAGTGCCTGGACTAAAGGTGTGTGCCACCACACCCAGCTTGAGATGTGGTTTTTGGGTTTTTTTTTTTTTTAATTCTATTTCTTTTTGGGGGGGTGGGTGAGGTAGGGTTTGGATTTGGTTTTTTCGAGACAGGGTTTCTCTGTATACCCCTGCTGTCCTGGAACTCACTCTGTAGACCAGGTTGGCCTCAAACTCAGAAATCCACCTGCCTCTGCCTTCCAGAGTGCTGGGATTACAGGCATGCGCCATTTAATTCTGTTTCTTTGAGGGGTGGGAAGGTATCTTTGAGATATTCTTGGTGTTAAATTAGTTCTCCTGAGCCATTTACCAAGTTCTTGACAGTTGTAACTTTAAAAAGAAAGCACTGATTGTTGGGAAGCAAAACTCCAAATTTAAAAAGGGATTTTGTGTGTGTGTGTTTGGGGTCTGCATTCAGCAAGGTGTGCACCAGATGCCTAATCAGCAGGGCCTGGCTTCTGAGTGTGACTGGGTGTGGTGACCGTTATCTATGAACTGTGATGTGGAGCCTCCTACCAGAACACTGACCTTCCTGGCCAGGAAGCATGACATTTTTTGTTTTTTGTTTGTTTGTTTTTTGAGACAGGGTTTCCCTGTATAGCCCTGGCTGTCCTGGCACTCACTCTGTAGACCAGGCTGGCCTCGAACTCAGAAATCCGCCTGCCTCTGCCTCCCAAGTGCTGGGATTACAGGCGTGCGCCACCACCGCCCGGCGACATTTTTTTTAAAAAAAGATTTATTTGATTTATTTATGTAAGTACACTGTTGCTATCTTCAGACACACCAGAAGAGGGTGTCAGATCTCATTACGGATAGTTGTGTGCCACCATGTGGTTACTGGGATTTGAATTCAGGACATTCGGAAGAGCAGTCAGTGCTCTTAACCGCTGAGCCATCTCTCCAGCCCCCAAGCCACATGACATTTAAGACCCCGCAGGATATGCTCTGTAGGGAAATGAGTGCTCTCTCTTTCAGGCTTCGAACCTTGGCTTCGTACCCAAGCGCTCCTTCGACACTAATGAGCGTTCCAACCTTTTACCTTTTGTAATCCAGGAGAATAAACTTAACGCCATTGAGAGCAGACACTGCGCCAAGTCCACTGCCCGGTAGCGGGCCTGCCCCCTCCGCAGAAGAGACCCAGCCAGGTAAGGGAGGGTTCGAAAGTGTGTTTGTTCTCTTGGAAGCTAACGCTCCTGATTTTAGGTCAGCTCCGGCAAGGCCACAATGTGTCTTTTTGGGACCGTCCTTTGGACATTCTGGTGGCGGTTTGCCTTGAGAGGGAGAAAAGTGACCCTGTGCTCTGAGCTTTAGCAGTTTCTGGAGGGATGGGCCTCCCCACGTCGTGACGGCTGGTGTTCGGGGCAGGTGATAAGTGTTGGGGGATTAATAACATCCCTGATGGCACCTCTTTTTTTTCTTTTATTTTATTTTTGTGTTTTGCCTGCATGTATGTCTGTATGAGGGTTTCAGACCCCCTGGAAATGGAGTCACAGACGGTTGTGAACTGCCATGTGTGTGCATCCTCAGCTGGCACAGACATTGCCCGTCAGCCTGGCTGAGAACCAGCCGTGTCAACCCGTTCCTCGTGGCCGGACCGGCTCTCCCCGGGCCTTTTACGCCTCTTCTTGCCTCTGTTTTTCGTGTCACCCTGACTCAGTCCTCACTGCTTGCTAACCTTACGTCTCCTGATGTTTCAGAGATGCCTGGAGAGCCCCAGGAGGAGCCTCCGGAACTGAAGAGACCCAGGCTTGAGGAACAAGAAGGAGAGACTCAAAGCCTAGGCCCCGACGAGGCTTCCAAGTCTGCCTGAGCCTGCTCTGGCCGGGCGGGCGCCCTTGTGCAGAGGAGGTGAGGCCGGAGCTCGAAGGCTGGTGACAGTGCCGGTGCCGGTGCCTGTGATGGTGACGGAGACGGTGGCCAAATAAACACTCATGAATTGGTTCACAGAAAACGTGTGTGTGCTGACGTTTCCAGCAGCCTGCGCACCCTTGTTCAGTCGCCCCTTCCCACCGGTCTCTGCGTGCTGTGCTAGGCAAAGGGCTCCTTTTGATGGGTTTCTGGGACTGGGAAGCCTGATCTACACCGTTGTCCCTTCACTTGACAGACTTTGGATACTGCCCACCTTGGTAGAGGAGAGAGCCCAGAGAAAAGACCGGCCATCTGTCCTACAAATGAGACATTCAGGTGGGAGCGTGCAGTGCTCCCAGTGGCCACTGGAGGGCACTGTGCCCATGGTGAGTCAGGCACAGTTAGCACAGACTCCCAGAGGCTCCAGGGTAACCAGCTTTGGGAGTTGCTACCCTTGGGGGAGCTGGGGCAACTGGAGGACACCCCACTAAAAGGCAAGTGGGATCTCTGACCTGGGTAATTCCGGAACACATGCAGATGTGACTGCCCAAGGGGCTCTGTAGAGCGGTTGGCGAGGGCCAATACAGACCTGGATAGGCGGTAGCAAGCAGGCGGTTGCCGCAGGCTCTGCTCCTGCCTGGGGGGCGGGGGCGGGGGCGGAGGCGGAGGCGGAGATCCGGCCCTCAGTATCGGGAGCAGTTCCATGCTTGCACCAGACGGCTCGTTCAGACTTGAAGCATTTAGAGTTTTTTTTTTTTTATTTCTGGTTTTTCGAGACAGGGTTTCTCTGTGTAGCTCTGGCTGTCCTGGAACTCACTCTGTAGACCAGGCTGGCCTCGAACTCAGAAATCCGCCTGCCTCTGCCTCCCAAGTGCTGGGATTACAGGTATGCGCCACCACGCCCGGCTACATTTAGAGTTTTAAGGATGTTTTACATGTATGAGTGTTTTGCCTGCGAGTATGTATGTGAACCATGTAGGTGCCCAGGCAGGCCAGAAAAGGGCGTCTGACCCCCTGGAACAGGAATTACATACAGGTGGGAAACGGGACTAAACGTGGATCCTCTGCAAAAGCATCAGGTCCCATTAACCTCCAGGACTTAACTCTTAGTTGTCTCTCTCCAACCCAACTCACAAAATTAGCCACCAACTCAGGCCGGTGCTGGGAACTGAGCAAATGCATGTGGACTTATTTATTGATGAGTACACCATAGCTGTCTTCAGACACATCGGAAAAGAGCAACAGATCCCATTAGAGATGGTTGTGAGCCACCATGTGGTTGCTAGGATTTGAACTCAGGACCTCTAGAAGAGCAGTCAGTGCTCTTAACCGCTGAGCCATCTCTCCAGCACAAAGAAACTTTTTTTTTTTTTTTTTTTTTTTTTTTTGGGTTTTGGCTTTTGGGTTTTGGGTTTGGTTTTTGGATCGAGACAGGGTTTCTCTATATAGCCCTGGCTGTCCTGGAACTCACTCTGTCCTCGAATTCAGAAATCCACCTGCCTCTGCCTCCCAGAGTGCTGGAATCACAGGCAAGTACCACCACCGCCTGGCCAAAGAAACCATTTTTATCTTTGTATTATTATGTTCTTCTTTTGAGATGGGATAGTTCTATGTAGCCCTAGTTGTCCTCGAACTGACAGAGGCCCCTGCGGCTTCTGCCTCTTGAGCAGTGGGATTAACAGCGTGCCCCACTGTGCCTGGCGAGGAGCCATTTTTTTTAAGTCCTTCTGTGGTGGTTATATTGATTGTAACTTGACAGGACACAAACCTTTGGGCATGTCTGTGAGGGGTTTGGGGGTAATTAGATTTATTGAGGTAGGAAGCCCCCCCCCAACATGGGCAACACCATTCAGTGGTCTTGGGGTCTTATACTGAATCCAGAGGAGAAAAGGAGGATCTGGAAAGATGGCTCATGGGGTCCCCTAACCCTGACGACCTGAGTTTATCCCCAGCCCCCACCTGGATCCACAGATGAAAATGATGCAAACACAAATGAACAGTCAGCGGAAGGGACCAGATTCGCAGGCGGTGTCGCCCCCTGATCTTCGTGGCCCACAGCAAGCAAGCAAGTCTGCTTTCACTTTAATCCTTTCCCTGAGCAAACAAAGCGTTCAGTGGCCATGAAACTCACCAACTGCATGAGGTCGGCACCGAGGCCACCAACCAGCTGTCACCCAGATAGCGTCCCTTGCGATGCTTTTAAATTTAACATTTTGGGTACATCTTTTTCTTTCCTTTTCTTTTCTTTTCTTTTTTTTTTTTTTTTTTTTTTTTTTTTTGTTGTTTTTGCTTTGTTTTTGTTTTTGTTTGTTTGTTTTTTGAGACAGGGTTTCTCTGTATAGCCCTGGCTGTCCTGAACTCACTCTGTAGACCAGCCAGGCTGGCCTCGAGCTCAGAAATCCACCTGCCTCTGCCTCTGCCTCCCAAGTGCTGGGATTACAGGCGTGCGCCACCACCGCCCGGCCTCTTTTTTGTTATTAAATGTGTGTGCCCTGTGTGTGAGGGCATGCATGTGCCACAGCGCCTGTGGGGAGGTCAGAGGACGACTTGTAGGAGTTGGTTCTCTCATTCCACCACTCAGGTCCAGGGATTGAACTCATGTCTTGGGCTTTGCCGCAGACCTCTTCCCGTTGAGCCGGCCCACTGGCCTTCACTTTCAGCCCTCTGTGTCTGTGCTCCCCTCTGCTCCTTCCTCTTTCTGCTTTGTCCTTCAGAGAGCGAAGACTCTTGGGTTCATCAGCAGCCTCTCCTTCCTCTTCCTGTTGTTCCGTGCGAACGCCTGTGTCTCCCTCCTAGAATGCGTGCTTTGTAGCCCGTGAGGGGTTTGCAGGCAGGGTTAGTGCTTGGCCTCAGCCTTGGTCCCATCCATCAGGGCTTTAACACAGAAACCTTCCCAGCGTAACGTCCTAAGCAGTCTGTTGCTATAGTTTGATTTTCTCTTTAAAATAAGGGTTGAGTGGGGGGAGAAGAATTTTGTTTTTACATTTCCAATAGGGTGAGCATTCATTTCTTTTTTTTCTTGGTATTATTAGTTTTCGTTTTATTTCAGGCTGTGCCCGTGGTTTCTATTGCACTTCTTTTCTTGTGGACAATCTTTAATAGTTGTAGTAGCTTGTCTGATTCCTTCCCTCTCTGCTTCAGGGTTGACCTTACCTGGTGTCCAGCCAATGGGGTAGCCTGTGGCAACAGAGGCCTTCTTCTCCACTTAGGGCGTGCCTAGTAAGTGCTGAGCAAACCGGTTTTTACGCAGTGAACTAAGTCACACATACATACACATACACACACACATACACACACATACATACATACACACATACATATACATACATGCATACACATACACACATACATACATGTACATACATGCATACACATGCATACATATACATATACATACATGCATACACAGACGAGTCACATGTTTGAAGGGACTCAGGGATGGCCACGCTTTCAGCTACCACGGGGAGTAAAAACGTATCCAGATCATCAGAGTTCATGGACTGACGGAGAAAATGAACCAGTGCTGGGTGAGTTGTGCTCAGAGCTGAACAAACCCATGCCGACCCCAAGTGTCTGCCACACAGGCTCCTGGGATGAATGCATCCCTGTCACTGCCTCCAAGATCCACTGGCGGGGTGGGGGTGGGGGAGTGTGCAGCATACAGAATAATCTCCTCGTCAGAGATGACGCAAGCCACCATGCTAATTCATCTCCACCAAGGCTGTAAACTGTGTCTCTCCTCCTTGCCCACACTTGATAATGTCCATCTTTTCAATTTTATTCATTGCTGCCTCGATCTGGTTTAGTCATCTTTGGTTTTGTAAAAAAATAAAATAAAATAAAATAAAGCGTGATATCATTGGGTGAGATGAGGTGGTGGAGGCCTATTAGTCCTAGCTCTGGGAACATAGAGGCGAGAGGATTTATTGAGGGTAGCCTGGGCTACAAACCTGGGCAAGACCTTGTCTCAGCACAAAAATACCTTTCAGGAGGTGGGCTCTAGACCAAGGACTCCCGAGGCTTCCCTGTCGTCCCCACTCCCTCTTCATTTCCCAGCCCACCCCCCACCCCACCCCCCACACCTAACTCCTCATGATCCACAAGGTCATGGGTCTCCTACCCAAGGCAAGCGCCCACCCACTTCCTCAGATTCCTGCCGGAGCCACTGGACCAAAACCCTCTCTCTTTGCTAGGCTAGATGAAAAGCGTATGCAAATGCTTCGTGCTGGAAAAATGCCTGAGATGACTGAAAATCCCCAGACCTCCCCAGAGCTGGAGGTGGCTGATGCCCCAGGCGGGAGCTGGTAGGCTGTCCTGGCACAGAGACCGCTCCGGCCAGTCAATCATTTGCCAGCGCTGGGGAAGGGGGCAAACATATACACGGAGTCAGAGCAGTCCTGTGCTGGGCTTTCCGCCTGCCCGTGTGAGGCTGGCTGAGCAAGAGGAGGCTTGAGGAAGAGGCAGGTGATTAGCCTGGGGGGGGGGTGTGATTTATGGGGTGACCTCCACTGGCCTTTCTCAGGCAGGAAATGGGCTGTTTACTAATGCCTCCCCCTTCTACACACCTGTGAACCCTGTTGGTAGTATTTTAAAATAATTTACTAGATGAAGTTCTATATTTTCCTTTGGACAGCTGCCCAGTAATAGACTTTTTAAAAATTTTAGATTGCAGTCCTTTCCTTTGTCTCTGTCTCTCTCTCTCTTACCTTCTCCCTTTTGCTTTCCTTTCTCGTAAGTCGAAAACATCCGCGGACTCTGAGACTTCTAATTATGTATTTTCAGAGGCAGGGTCTCTGGTACCCCAGGCTTTCCTCCAACCCCATTCATAGCCCAAGGATGACTTTAAGCTTCTGAAGCTTGAACTGCTGACCCTCCTGTCTCTACTTCCAGAGGGCTGGGTGTATGCCATGACGCCCAGTTTATGGGACGCTGGGGATTGAGCCTAGGGCTTCATGGATTCGAGGCTAGCACTGTGCCAGCTGATCTATGTCCCGAGTCCCCGTTCCCCTGGGGCAGAGCTAGAAACAGACCTCAGTGTCTCAGGCGCACGTGCGTGCGTGTGTATGGAGTGTGCACAAGAGTGCATACACACACGCACAAGTACACACCAGCGCACGATGTACAAAGGCTTCAGGTGACATGACCTCTGGAACAGGATAACTTTTGGAGTCCTTTCCTTCCACCATGGTGGACCCTGGGGCTCCAACCTTAGCGGTTACCTCTTTCCGTCCCTCAGGCCATGGGACATACCAACAGCAGCCAGTGGAGCCTGACCAGAAGTTATGACCTAGGTACCCAATTTAAGGTCAAAATCCTGGTTCTATGTCTGGTTTATCGTTATCAAGTAAGTGGCTTGTGACACAAATTCTGGGCTGTTTTAGTTTCATAGTGTTTCCACTTCAGGTCACAATATGAATATAGGACTTCAGAGGTCTTAGAAAGGCCCAAACCATGAGAGCATTTGGGTGTGCTACCCAGGAGAAAGGAGGCAGAAGCACTCAGTCCAGGAGGGGCACAGGCCCATGGCAGGACATGGCTTCCCTGAGACCCACTGAGAGACCCAGGTGGAGGGTTTCAGTGTGTATCCTCAGAATGGATGAAGGAAACTTGGGGCTGGAAGGCACCAGGGTCTGGTGATCTGTGCATACAGGATGCCCTAGGGGAGGAGTCAGGTCTCACTTCTGAGACTAGGCCCTTCTTTGCTGGGCGTCCAGGGCTGTCTGAACTGAGGAGGAGGGTCCAGAGAGCCTGGTTGATTACAGACATCTCAGGATCAGAGCCAAGATCGAGGCAGATAACTGTAGCGTTTCTCAAGTCACAAGGGTGGTGCTGTAATTCATACCATGTAACAATGGGTTCCTGGCACATCTCTGAGTCTGACTCATGTTTCCTTTTCGTTCTGAAACTTGAGTCTTGTGTTTCTCCTCCAAAAGAATCCATCTTGGTTAAGACCTAGTCCTGAAGGTTGAGCAGGAGCTGGCATCTACCCACATGTACCCATGGTAATGACCCTGATTGTAAGATGGCCAGAAAAAAAAAAAGCTTAGAGTGGCAGAGACACTTGTCCTGGGGGGGGGGGCACATGAGGAATGCAAAGGATAAAGCGAGGGGCAGATACTGCTGCCTGCAGGAGGAAACCCTGGCTTCCTCAGATCTACTTCCTGGTTTAGATGGCCACTGTAGGGAAGACCCAGGATGTCACTTCCTGTTGGGCGTGGGCAGACCCAACATCACTTCCTGTTTCCTCTGGGATTTAGAATTGGAGCCGTGTCACTTTTTCTCCCATGCAGTCAGGACCCCCACCCTTACCCCCGTGCTCTGAGAGGCTCCACATATGACTAAAGCCATGTATGAGCTTATCTGCTCTCCATTAGACCAGAGCGCTCTCCTGTGTTGGAGCTGACATACATCAGCAGATCCCAGATTTAAATTCACTGTCTACTGTTCTTTTTATTTTTATATTACGTTTGTGTGTGTGTGTGTGTGTGTGTGTGTGTGTGTGTGCAGTTTCCAAGCAGAGTAGAAAAGGGCATCTAAGACATCTGAGACCCCGGAGCTGTAGTCTCTGGTTGGATGAACTGCCTGATGCAGGTGCTGGGATCCAGTTTGGGAGCCGCAAGTGCTCTGATCTGCTGAGCATCTCCAGCCCGCTCTCCCCCGTCTGTAACATTTCTGTTTCTAGGTCAGGTAACTTGCCTGAGGTCCAGCATCCCGCCTGGGTGATGGAGAGCCCTTTGGATTGACTCTTTGGTTTTTTTTTTGTTTTGTTTTGTTTTTTTGAGACAGGGTTTCTCTGTATAGCCCTGGCTATCCTTGAACTCACTCTGTAGACCAGGCTGGCCTCAAACTCAGAAATCCGCCTGCCTCTACCTCCCAAGTGCTGGGATTAAAGGCATGCACCACCACTGCCGGGCTT
Source organism: Apodemus agrarius (assembly GCA_964023405.1). NCBI lineage: Eukaryota > Metazoa > Chordata > Mammalia > Rodentia > Muridae > Apodemus > Apodemus agrarius. The sequence goes on along the minus strand of OZ030018.1, from coordinate 4,302,786 downwards.
TGACTCTTAAGACCGGGCTTTGACTCTTAAGAGAGGGGCTATGGCACGGTTTTGTTCTTTACCAGAGTGCTTCTGGCTATATAGTAATTATCTTGTGATTATCCCGGAAGTGTTTGTTTTATTTTATATTTTGAGACAGTCTTATGTATCTGGCCTTGAACTTGCTGTGTAACCCAAGGATGGTCTCTCTTTTTTCCCCTTTTCCTTTTCTTTTTTTTCTTCTAGACATATCTGTTTTTTGAGTGTTTGCCTTCATATTTGTATGAGTGCCTGCTACCCTCAGAGATCAAGAGAGGGGAATTATAGATGGTTGTGAGCCATGATGTGGGTGTTAGGAACAGAATCCAGGTCCTCTGCAAGAGCAGCGTGCTCTGAACTGCGGAGCTTCTCCCCAGGGTGATTTTAAAGGCCTCAGTTTCCTGCCTCCTCCCAAATGCTGAGATTCCAGGCAGGCGTTCCTGCACCGGGTTAAACCCTGCTGGGGCTTGGACCAGGAGCCTTGCGCCTGCGCACTTCACCAACCGAGCTACACTGTGCCACCTGGTGGTTGAGAATGTCAAATCTACCCAAAGCCAGAGACAAACACATCTCCTTCCCCACCACCCCCTTCAATTTTGTTGTTGTTGTTTGTTTTTTTTTTGTTTTTTTGTTTTTGTTTTTTGTTTTTTGGATTTTTTTTCAAGACAGAGTTTCTCTGTATAGCCCAGGCTGTCCTGGAACTCACTCTGTAGACCAGGCTGGCCTCGAACTCAGAAATCCGCCTGCCTCTGCCTCCCAAGTGATGGGATTACAGGCGTGCGCCACCACTGCCTGGCTCAGTTTTTCTTTGTTTTTGAACATTTTATACACAGTTCTTACCTTTTTGAGCTCCTCGTTTTACAAGCTGCTGACTGGGGGGAGGGCCCACCCCTTCAAGCTTGCCCTTATCCGACCAGGTGTGCTGGCTGGTTTTGTGTCAACTTGACACAAGCTAGAGTCACTGGGAAGGAGGAAAACTCAACTGAGAAACTGTCTCCAAAAAGTCTGACTGAAAGGCAGATTTTTAAAATTAGTGATCACCAGCCCATGGTGGGTGGGGCCACCCCCCAGGCTGGCCATTCTTGGTTCTATAAGAAAGCCACAAGGAACAAGCCGGTAAAGAGCACCCCTCCATGGCCTCTGCGTCAGCTCCTGCTTCCAGGTCCTGACTTCCTCCAGGGTCGGACTGAGGTGTGGAAGTGTAAGATGGACACACCCTGTCCCCCGGACTGAGGTGCGGAGTGTAAGCTGGACACACCCTGTCCCCCGGACTGAGGTGTGGAGTGTAAGCTGGACACACCCTGTCCCCCCATAGACGCTTTCCTTCACCACTTGCTTTCCGTCACAGTGATTTGTCACAATAATAGAAACCTTAACAAGGGGCCGGAGAGATGGCTCAGCAGTTAAGAGCACTGACTGCTCTTCCAAAGGTCCTGAGTTCAAATCCCAGCAACCGCATGGTGGCTCACAGCCATCCGTAAAGATCTAAGTACAGCTACAGTGTACTTGATCTAACAATAAATCTTTAGGCCGAAGCAAGTGGCAGTGGGGTAGGGCTAGGGATGGGGGTAAGGGCGGGGTGGGAGTGGGGGAGACAGGTAAGGGTGGGGGTGGGGGGACCGGAGCAGGGCTGACCGGAGCCAGCAGAGGTCCTGAATTTAACATTCCGAGCAACCACATGATGGCTCACAACCATCAGTACAGCTACAGTGTGCTCACATACATTAAATAAATAAATAAATCTTTTTTTTTTTTTTTTTTTTTTTTTTTGGTTTTTGGAGACAGGGTTTCTCTGTGTGGTCCTGGCTGTCCTGGAACTCACTCTGTAGACCAGGCTGGCCTCGAACTCAGAAATCCGCCTGCCTCTGCTTCCCAAGTGCTGGGATTACAGGCATGCGCCACCACGCCCGGCGCTAAATAAATAAATCTTAAAAAAAAAAAAAAGAAAGAAACCTTAACAAGACCAGGATTCCTCAGCTCAAGGCCCCCCACCCCCCACCCCCAAGCTTCCTTAGAGTCCAGAGAGCACTGCACTGTCAGGACAAAGCACGACACCAGAGGCTGTGATGGTGAGCTTTGTCAACTTGGCCACTCTAGAACAATGGTTCTCATCCTGTCAAGGGGTCAAGATCCCTTTGTGGGTTGAATTTCAGGTGTCCAGCATATCAAATATTTACATTACAATTCATAACAGTAGCAAAATTACAGTTATAAAGTAGCAACAAAGTAACTGTATTAAAGGGTCGTAGCATTCCGATGGTTAAGAAGTCCAGCTCTAGAATCGTCTAGCAGATTCATTGCCGGGCACATCTGTGAGGGGGTTTGAGACTGGTTAACTGAGAAGGGAGGGAGGATCCGCCTGACCTGTGGGCGGCACGGTCCTGTGGGCTGGGGTGCGGGGCTGGCGGCAGGGAGAAGGCCAGCTGAGCACGGGGGCTCATCTTTTACTGCTTCCTGACTGGATCCGACGTGTCCACGCTCTCGCTCCTGCCGCCACACTGGACTGACCCCTCAGGCTGCAGCCACAATGAGCGCTCATCCCCTCGAGCCACGGCTCAACAGGCGAGGTGTGTTGCTTTGTTTTTCATTTCTGAGACAGCGTCTCTTGCAGCACAGGCTGGCTGTGTAGTCAAGGATGGCTTTGAACTTCTGACCTTCCGATCTCCACTTTCTAATTCCTGCACTAACAGGTGTGCCCCTCCATGCCTGGTCTTGGGTGGTTCTGGGATCCAACCCAGGGCCTTGTGTGTGCTGGGCAAGCACTTTACTGACTGAACTTTGCCCCAGTCACTGACAGGTGTCTGTTATTAGCAAAGTAACGAATGCAGGGTTATGACGTCATAGAGGCTGTGCCGGTCTAGGGCTTGGGTTGTGACCATTCCTCCACATCCTTTTGGACATTCAGTTTTACCCTTTGTGATCATGGGCCAGGGTCTCCCCGGGCTGAGCCAGTGGGCCTCCCCCTGCCCCGCTGCAGCTCTCTCGTGCTGGGGGACTCTCATGATCAGTCCTTGAGTGGGTGTGTCCTCCCCACTCAAAGTCTGCCGGGAGGCCGAGGCAGAGCCAGGATGTGAGCACAGCTCTGGGCTCCCTGGGCTAGGGTGTGGAGGGAGGTTGGGGAGACAGTCGTCAGCTTTCTGGTCATGTGGTTGGAACATAAAGGACACTAGGGTTCTCACAACTTTCTAGGAGTCTCTTTCTCTAGGTAGAGGAGCTCCCCTAGAACCTGTTACAGCAGCTAGGACTGGTCACCTTAGAAAAGAGTGTAGCATAGACAGCTAAGTCCTGCGGGCCAAGCTGAGCCAACTGAACTAGTGCCAATGCATAGAAAGCAGAGGAACCAGACCCTCTTCCTGTTCTCTTTGTAGTTTGTTAAAGGGGGACTGTAGTGCCTGCAAGACTATTATTATCTGATAAGAGGCTTTGGGCAAGCCTATGACCTGAGTGGTGTGATCCCAGATCCTGCCACAAGGTGGCAGAAGAGTACAGACTCTGGGGAATTGTCCATTTCCCCCTCCCCCTTTCTCTCTCACATGCTAGCGTGTGCTCGAGTGCAAACACACACACACACACACACACACACACACACACGGAACCGTTTGCAGGTAGACAGCAGCATTCCCTTAACTTTGTGCCTTATCTCCTTCTGGCCTCACCTCTAGATTTACAGAGGCTTCTGTGACTTCCTGGGGGCACGGCAGTCAGCTTTCTAGATTTTCCCATCATGCACTAGTGGATGCTAGTGATTCAATGTCAAGATCGGGGCTCCTGATGCTTAGTTTGGCTGCACAACCAGGATACTCCAAATCCCTCGGGCTCAGACGAGGCTTTCCACACCTTGGCGATGCAGCAGGAGCTACGGCTGCCCACCTCACAGACCACCTCCGTGCGGCTTGTTCCTGTGAGACAAACCAACCCGATGTGCCAAGTTTCCAAGACACTCTTTATTGAGCTTATTAAGCCACCCACATAAATACGTATAATAAATACAAAACCAGCACTTTTTAGAATTGTTTGCTTTGAAAAGCACCCTCCTTCCCTGTGTTCGGGCCTCCCTACGTTTACAAAGTTCTCTGCGTCCTTCCTGCGTCCATCATTGGTCCTTTGGGACCCAGCATCCCTGGTAGAAGCCTGGGGAAGGAATTCACACGTAGTCATTCAATCTGTACCCACTGTGCGCGGCTGAGGTCACCGAGGGGGCACGGTTGTCCTTGTAGGCTGCTGGTGGGCGGTAGGCGGGGGCGGTAGCCGTGGTGGTGGCCCCAGCCCTGGACTGGGGCTGGTAGGGTCTGTAGGGGGCCTCGTCCTGACAGGACAAGCAGAGCAGGGTGCCCCCGATGAGAGACAGGGACGAGGAGATGAAGCCCAGGTACAGGGCCTGGCCGATCTCAAACTTCATGCCACTGGGCAGCAGCGGGTTATAAAAATTCTGCACCACATCGTTCGTGGTCCAGGACACGGCCACCATGCACAGCAGGCCTGCCAGCAGGAAGAGCGCGCCCCCCAGCACCGCGAAGGTGGTCTTGGCGGGTGTGCCCTTGGCACAGCGAGTGCACTTCATGCCCACTACAGCGCAGGCGCAGGCCATGCCTGACAGCAGGCAGGAGATGACCATGAGCGCCCGGGCCGCCTGCAGGTCCCGGGGCAGCGCCAGCAGCGAACGGTAGATCTGACACTGGTAGATGCCGGTGCTGTGCCACACGCACTCCATCCACAGTCCCTTCAGGTAGGACACGGCCGTCAGGATGTTGGTGCCCACGTGGGCCGTCCTCCGCCAGTGCGGCAGGATAGTGGTGATGAGCGTCCCCACCATGCCCAGGAAGCTAAGCAGGAAGCCCAGGAGCTGGACCGCTGTGCTGGCCATGGCCAAGGGCCCCGCTAGCCCTGCTAGCCGCGCCGGGCAGCGCCCAGGTCCCCAGGGATGGAGCTGGTCCTTAGGTGCTTGCAGGAAGCCTAATAAAGCCGGGGAGGAGAGAGGGAGGGCAAGAAAGGGGAACTGGGTTAAATATTATCTCGATGCCTTTATTTCTGTCACCAAAACAGTTTTCCATAGGCAGTTGGTATGATAATTAACATATCCTGGAAAAAAATGGAGGCTCCACAGGGTGGAAGGACGGAGCTGGAAGAGAGGGGGCAGGCCCCTGCAGCCTGTGCTTCCTGGAGACCCCAGGGAAAGCCACTCCAGAGCTCCCATCCTGAAGACCTCCTGGGGCCTACTAATGAGAAGCTCACGGAGGAAGTGCTACTTTGTGTCTACACTCTGGTTTTTCTGTTACACCTCAGCCTTCCTTCTGTTTGGTCCATAATCAGTAATAACAAATGTTAACCACGTGGCTTGGACTGACAGGTGTTAGTTAAGGTGTGTGCCTGTTGTGACTTAGAGAACAGCTTTGGGGGCTGTGTCTGTAAGGGGGTGACTTTCTCTGGCACCTCAGAGGCAGGTCAGAGGCTGTCTTGGAATTCAGGCCTAATGTGACACCAAGTTTGCTGACCCCTGCCCAGGGACAGGGGTCAAGTGGCCAGATGCTTAGATGCCCCCGGCAGGAGTGCAAGCCAAGGCTGAGCGAGCCCTGCTTTGCAGCCACAAGACTGCCCAGCGTCGGAGACTCCCAGGCACATCAGGATAGACCCCAGCTGCTCCATCTTGCCCAGGGTCCACAGTGTCCAGGCTTACACTGGGCTCCCTGGCTGATTCCTGACCTGAATTCTAGGCTGCCCCAACTCTTCCTTGTCAAGGTTACCCATAAAGGCTGTCAGAAAGTTTGACTGCTTGGGCCTACAAGGCTGGGTGGGTGGACCAGTCTGGGGCGGTCTACGTGTATTTATGGAAAGCAAGGGGAGCTAATTTTAGAAATCACTAGGTTTTGCTATTTTTAAGTTAAGGATTTTCTAATTTAAGAAGTGTTAATGAGCTCCCAGCCTCCAGCGACCCCACCCCCACCCCCATGGCACCCAGCAACACTTCCTGGCTTTGCTTCTCACTTTAAGGCCATTCATTCCGCAGCAAACACATTAACCAAGCTCGTCTCCTTAGAAACTGCCTGATGCTTCTCTTGCACGGTTGTGGAAGACTCCGCTCTTTACTGCTGTTTGCATAGGAAGGTCCTGCTGGCTAGCATGCACTGGCCTGGGCCGGCCCATCCAGGGCTGACTTTGGCATTCTCTGTGGGCTACTGTTCCCCCCCACCTGCCCCCGCAGGCATGTGTGACTGTGGAAACATTCACTAGAGAGATGGGAGTCCAAGGTGAAAGCCTCAGTGGTCCAGGTGGGCGGGGTCCAGGTGGGCGGGGCTGCATTTACAAGGTGATGAGATTAGGTCTTGCGGGGGTAGGAGGTTGGGGTGTGCTGTGGGTGGGCGGGGGTGGGGGGGCTTCCCTGCGCTCTGAGGAACTTTAGAGACAGTCATTACAGTTCCATACTCTCTATAACTTTAAGTGCCTGTCAGCCTGGCAGGCATTGACAGTTTAAACTGACAGGACTCCCAAAGCCATTCAGTCTTTCACACGGTCTGTGAGGATCACAGGTGGGGGTAATTTGCGACCAGAACTAAATGACCTGATAGTGGGAACTGTGCTCATTCAGGAAAAGTGGCCGATGTCCTCTCCCAAGTCACACATTAAAATGACATGTTGTAGCTTAACTCCATCTAGGTATACAAGTGAAGAAATCTCCTTTTCCTAAAGAGAAAGCGTACGTTGGCTAGATTTAAAAAACAGTGTTTGGGGTACAAGGCCCGCAGAGGTCACTTCCGCTTCGGTAAGGTGCAGCGAGAGCCCGCAGACTCGGTGGAGAGCACAGGAAGCCACCTGGATCACAGGGACGCTCAGCCTTTCCCCGGGGGCATCGTCTCCAGGGAAACACAGGTTCGGGCGGGCGAGCGAGCTGGCTCAGCGGGCGAAGGTGCTTGCTGCTAAGCCCGACAAACCTGAGTTCAAGCCCTGGGTGGTGGAGGGAAAGAACCAAGTCCTTCAAGGTTTTCCTTTGACCTCTATCTGCATGTCTCCCTCCTCCACACATACATACATGTGTAACACACTAACTTAATAATTTTTAAAGTGCAGATCAACATATTAAGATGAAATAATTGAATTTCAGTTTTTAAAAAGAAGCTCAATTTTCATAACAATTTTTTCTTAGTTGTGTAGGTTTGCTAGGTTCTTTTTCTTTTTTTTTCAAAAGTCTGCCCTATAAGGGCAAAGTATAAGAACAAAGAATACTAAAAGAAAAATGCAAGAAGTTTTTTTTTTAGTGTTAAATGATTATTAAATACTAATAGCTATTTGCTTTTGGTTTTTTTTGGGGGGGAAGAAAGCTTTCTTTTTTCTTTCTTTTTTTTGTTTTTGTTTTTTTTTTGTTTGTTTGTTTGTTTTTTGGTTTTTTGGATTTGTCTTTTTCGGAGACAGGGTTTCTCTGTATAGCCCTGGCTGTCCTGGAACTCACTCTGTAGACCAGGCTGGCCTCGAACTCAGAAATCTGCCTGCCTCTGCCTCCCAGAGTGCTGGGATTACAGGTGTGTGCCACCACTGCCCGGCAGGGAGAAAGCTTTCTAAAGAAGATGTTATGGGTTGAACTATATCCCCCTCCCCCAACCCTCAAAGATATATTGAAGTTCTAACTTCCAGGACCTCAGAATGTCACCCTCTTTGGAAATAGGGAGATTACATGTGTGGATGGGGACACGCTGGGGGAAGGCCAGGCCCCTAAACTGAGATTAGTGTCTTTGTGAGAAGATAAAGAGAGGCCACTTCCTGAAGACTGAGGCGGAGTTTGGAACGACTCATCAAGAAGCCCAGAATGTTCCAGAAGTTTGGGGAGAGTCTTGGGGGCTGTCCGACCCTCAGCCCTCAGGAGGAGCACACCAGGGATCCTGCGTCCTGGTCCTGGACTTTTAGAACCAATCTCTGTTCTGTTAAGCATCCCAGCTGAACCACCCCTCTCCCAGCCCCGGCCACTCAGTCCGGGACGTTAGAGACACACAGTCTCCTCCAGAGCAGAGTGCGGGGAGTTTGGTGGCTTCCTGCTTGTCACTGGTATACACAAAACAGCATCTACCTTTCATGTCCCTAAATGTAGAGGACAGAAAATGAGGGGACCCATCTGGAACAGCCCAAGAAGGCCTGAAGTTCAAAGGCAAGCTCCGTCTAACTGGCCCTCACAAGGGGCAAATGGCTGGCTGGACTTCTCTACGTTAAAAATAAATTAAATTAAATTAATTAATTAAAGAAAGAGAGAGAGAAAGAGTGAGGAAAGAAAAAAAAGAGAGGACTAACTTAACCCATGAAGAGTTTGGGACTAAGGTCTGTGTTCAGCTCGTAGCTCGCACCCGTCCCTGAGAAGCTGCTGAGCCCCCACTGTGTGTGTGTGTGTGTGTGTGTGTGTGTGTGTGCTTACACGCGCGCACGCGCAGTGCCCATAGAGGTGAGAGGGGGTCGGATTCCTTGGAACTAGAGTTACATAACTGTCTACCACTGATGTGGGTGCTGGAGTCATCTGCAAAAACAGTAGGCGCTCTCAAACAGCAAGCCATCTTTCCAGTCCCCCTCCTGGCCCCTTGACAGTGTCTGAATTACCGTCAGTTTTCTTAAATCAACATGTCTTGGTTTCATAGATCATAAAAACCCAAATTAGGGGCATGGGCCAGGTGTGGGCGAGGTGCCTGGTTTTTACCTTGGAAATATAATAGAGCTCAGCAGGGGTCCCCTTTAGTTAGGACCTAGGTCAAGACAGACAGACGGACAGGTGGGTGGGAGGGAAGGGGAAGAGAATCCCTAAACCAAGCCACAGGACAGTCACAGCCGGTCTGTAAATTCTGTGAACCTCTCTGAAGGTTATTCATTAGAACACTGAACTAGGACCATCGGCCACGGTTTCGAATGTGGTGCCAAATGCAATGTAAGGCAAAGATTTACCAATGCTAAACAAAATACTGTGGACCTTGTTCCAAATTTGAGTCCGGGTGTTCAAAGCCTCAGGGCTGTGGCCCTCCCGCTAAGTTACTCCTAAAGCGGAAACGCTGAGCGCTCTCCGTGCTCCCACCTGCCGCTAAAGCTTCCTTCCGCCAAGGCGGATTCTTAGGCATTCTACAACGTGCATTTTGTTATTCCCATTTATGAGTGGGAAAACTGAAGTTTAAAGTGATTAAGCGACTGGGCTGATGGGGGGAGGGGTGGACCAAAGAGGAGGGAGCCCCGTAAGCCTGGCTGAGAAACCCCGGGGAAGAGCGCGGGTGCTCAGAGGCGCATGGGATGTGCCCACGGTTTGGCTCCACAGTGAGATGAATGAGAGAATGGTCTCCTGGGGCCGCTGGACAAATGGACCGCGAGGACGGACTGCCATGGAACGCTACAGGACTGTGCCTGAGATGGGTGACTCTGGATGTCTAGCTATCTGGTCCAATGTCATTTTGGTGTCCTTCTCATAATGTTTGGGATAAGGTTAACATTTAAAGCGGTAGGGGGTTGGGTTTTTTTTTTCTTTTTCTCCTTCCTTCCTTCCTTCCTTCCTTCCTTCCTTCTCTCTTTCTTTCTCTCTTTCTTTCTCTCTTTCTCTCTTTCTTTCTTTCTCTCTTTCTTTCTCTCTCTCTTCCTTCCTTCCTTCCTTCCTTCCTTCCTTTCTTTCTTTCTTTCTTTCTTTCTTTCTTTGTTTCTTTCTTTCTTTTAGTGGTCATAGTTCACATGGCTCAGGTTGACCTCAATGTTACTCTGCAGCCAGAGTTGAACTCCTGACCCTCTTGTCTACCCGGCAGTGCCGGGATTGCAGACAGGCCTCACACGCCTGCCTTACGTGGTGCAGGCAACCTTTGGCACGTACTTTACCAGCCAATGATACTGTGGCATATGTACTTTTAATTAAGTTAATCGATTAATTTTGTGACAGGCTCATAGAGCCTAGGATGGGCTTAAATTTGATTTGAAACCAAAGATGTCCTTGAACTTTTGATCCTCCTGCCTCTACCTCTGAGTTTGGGCATTACAAGTGTGCAGTACCACACCCACTTGGTGGGGTGCTCGACCTCACACCTGGGGCTGTGCAAGCTAGGTGGGTAAGCACTCTTCAAACTGAGTGACACCCAACCCTGTCTGTGCGTTTTACACGTTTAGCAGTTGAGAGTGAACCGGGTCGGTGTTGAGATTTCAGGCTGTATATGATGAGAATTCACAGGTGCAGAGAGAAGGTGGCATGTGTCCCCATGGCTTGTCTTTCACATGTATGCTGCAATCAGGCCGTGAACAGTCTCTGAGGCACCCCGGATGCTAGAGGTTACCCTTGTCTGCTTTCGAGCCGAAAAGCCCATTTCAAATAAAAACACAGACCCTTGTTCAGAAAGTATTGGGTGTCTCAAGATGGTAGGCGCGACCGGCAGTGTTCACGGCTAAGTGAGCCTTTCAGGCTTGGCTGGCTCCTTGGAACAGGCCACACACATCAGGCCCTCAACCCTGCTTGTGACGGTAGACCCAGGAACTGGGCGCTGGGGTTTTCCCCCTATTAAACAGACGAGAACATCTGGTTGGGAGTTTGAAAGAAGCAAGGGACTCTCTTGCAGTGTTCTGTGGTACAAAAATATGGTTTCATATGCTTATTTTTTCTTAAGTGTAACCTGGATACCTCTGTGAATAGAGTCCAAGGGGGAACCTTGCCAAAACCAAGCTGTTGTTTGTCTCCTAGGCCCAGGAGCGGTGGCTGGGCCAGCGGAAAAAGACCTGGGCTCCTAAGCATAGCTGTCCTGTCTCTCTTGTCACAGAGAAACTCCGGGGTCCCTGCGACAGCCCACCTATTGGGAGTGAAGCTACAACCCACTCTGCTTTTCCTTCATAGTCACCCAACAGGCAAGACGGGAGGGGGGTGCCTGGGTTCAGGCTTTCTGGCCACCATCAAATGGCTCTGGTGGAAGTTGCCTGTTTGTTGTTGCTGTTGGCTGATCCCCCTGGAAGCATCCACGTGTCCTGCAAACTCTGTGGAGACTCACTGCCTGAGTAAGAAATACACAGAAGGAGCTGAATGAAAAAGCTCCAAGAATCACTCCTGAGCCGGCAAGATACACGGCCTGGACCTCAAGAAGGCGCTGGTACAGGGTTCACTTTGATAGGTCTGCACCACAGAGGAGCTGTTCTGATGTAGGCAAGAAAAGGATTTAAAGAGAGCTGAGGAACATGCTCAATTTCATTGATCTTTATCTATACACATACAGGCAGGCGCATGCAGTATAAGCCTGTGGACCATGCAGAATCTGATGCTCAGACCCTACAAACATCTGGATGTGGTTCTCTGCATTTGTAATCCCAGCGCTTTTATGACAAGATGGGAGAGAGAGACAGGAGAAACTCCCGGAGCCAGATAGCCAGAACAAATAGTGCAGCATCAGAAACAAGACCGAGTCTGCCTTAACAGAGGAAAAGCTGAGAACTGACCCCTGAAAGCTGACCTCTGACATCCACGTGCATGACCTGCCCTCAGTGAATAAATATTTTTAAAAATGGAAAACAAGAAATACTTATTAGTAATTGTGATGGTGACTATTGTCAACTTGACTGCCCCAGAAGCTAACACTGGAAAGAAAACTCCGGCTGTTTGTTCCAGGGAGTCAGCTGAGGGGGGAAGATTGACAGTAAACACTGGGAGCACTGTTTCAGGGTTTGGGAGCACTGACTGAATGAAATGGAGCAAGGGAGCTGGGGCGGGGCAGCCAGCATTCATCTCTCCTCCTCCTGACTGTGGCTGTGTCTGAGTGGCTTGTGTTCCTGCTGCAGTGGCCTTTCTGCCTCAAACCTCATACTTTTTTTTCTTCCTTGAGTTGCTTTGGTCACAGCAACTAGAAAAGTCACCAGGACAGTAATATTTCCATGGCGCCCAAAGAAGGGTTTACTTTTCTTCCCCTGTGTGGTTTTTTTTCCCTTGCAGATGTCTCATGAGACGTTGATCCCATTGCACAAATAAGAAAAGTAAAATACAGTAAGCCTCCAAGATTGGTGGATCACAGGCGTCCAGGTAAGGTCAGAGGCTGGCACTGCCTCCCACCTGAGTGATGGAAGGCAGACTGCTCCGTGACTCACATCGCCGCCCTGAAGCAGAGGCCTCCTCGGCCGTGTGGAAGATGCCGAGATAAGACAGTCACAATGTGCAAGCCCAGTGTGGAGAGCACCAGCAGATGCGGGGAGCACGGGAATGGGGTCTGATCATTCCGATAGATAAGGGACAAGGAAGCTCTGAGCTCGCAGGCTGAGCTCTCCCTGGGTAGAGACCTTGGGTCTGCTATCATGGGTGACTCTTCAGTTTGCCAACTTCGAATCTACACCCAGGACCAAAAGGATTTAGACCTTTAAAGGTGTAAGAGTTAAACCTCTTGGTGGGAATTAAAAGCCTGAGTCCCAATATCTCCCAGGTCCAGAGACCCTCTCAAGATGCTAGTCCCAAGTCTCTGTCTGTTACTCAGGGTCCTGTCATCTGTCTTGAGAGGACTGTGGCTGCTGCTGAGGATGTGGGGCTTACGGTAGTTGAGGGTTTTATATAAAATTTGATAGGCTTTCCCCTCTTTATGACATTTTCCCCCTTTATTATGAGACAGCCAACAGACGGAGAGATAACTCGGTCAGCAAAGTGCTTGCTTTGCGAGCTGGAGGTCCCAACTTTGATGCCCAGAACTCACAGCAAAAGGCAGGCATGGTAGCCAGAACTTAAAATCCCAGCACTGGAGAGGGGGCGGGTCCCTGGGCTCTCTAACCAGCCACCTCGCTAACTGGTGATCTCCAGACGAAAGAGAGACCCTGTCTCCAACAATAAAACAATAAGGTAGAAAATACTCAAATACACATCCTCATGATCACAGAGAGAGAGAGAGAGAGAGAGAGAGAGAGAGAGAGAGAGAGAGAGAGAGACGGAGAGAGAGAGAGAGGGGAAGAGGGGGAGAGGGAGAGAGGGAGAGAGGAGAGAGAGAGGGAGAGGGAGGGAGAATGGGTGGGTGGGTGGATAGATGATAGATGATAGAAGAATCAAACTCTTGTATTCCCTTCTCTCAAGTGAATGTGTGTGAGTTTGGGGCTCAGGGGCTCAGGAGCGGTCTCTGTGAGGAAGAGGATGCTCTCAAGACAGAAGTTATGAACAGCGCTGAACCGTGTGAGTTCTCCACGAGGAACCAGAGCAGACAGAGGCCTTGATGATACCTCCCCAGCTGCCAGTCTCCAAACATCCTGACTCAGCCCTTCCTCCCAAATCGAGACCCAGAAAATGAGGAGAGAGCTTCGTCCAGATACTGCAGGACCAAATCCCCCCCACTCCCCCCAAGTCCTCAGCAGCTTGGCTCCGCTTCACTTCCAATGTGTTAGGGTCCCCCTCGACACCCAGGCCCAAGGACCACAATGACTCCTTCTCTAGGAGAGCAGCCTTCCCTCCTGCCAGGAGCTGAGCTGCCTCCCAACTCATCCACCCACACACCCGGCAGGCAGGGCCGGCTTTGGAGCTAGACGCCTGCCCGCAGCCGCTTCACTCACACACAGAGCAGCTGGAGTCCCATCCGCCAGGACGCTCTGACTCAGGTAGACCGCGGACCGAGACACCGCAAGGACGCTGACGCCTTCCAGCTTTGCCCCCTCGCCAAATGGAAGCTCTAAGGCCAGGGCGTTTGAGAGACAGTTGTCTCTGAGTAGGGCCTGCGTGGGCACACATGCCCTCTGGTTAGAAGATTAACTAGCCGGTGTGCCCTACCAGGTGGCCCTGCTGAGGCAAACATTCAAGACCAACCGGAAATGTCCTATCTCTGTTTGGAACAAGAATGCCAGAGATATCTACACATGGCCGTCTCCTGGGTCCCTGTGGCTGGCAGGTGAACTCTCACCTTCCCTACCCACTGCTCCATGCCAGCCTCTTCTGATCTCCCTCTCCGCAGCTGCTGGCCACGGGGACGGCTGGTCCCACGTGGCTGTGGACTTTTCCTTGTTGAGCAATTTGTTTCCCAACCCTGATGAGCGCTGTGAGGGAATTCTGAGGAGGGAGCAACTTCTCTTTCCCACCATTTTTACTATAATGGCTGAGGAAGGATCCAGGCGACGTCTGTAGGTAGGAAATATAGGTCAAGAGATGGAGCGCTCAATGAGGGACTGTGTGACGGGAGTCGTAGATAAGAGTCGAAAGGAGAAGACAGCCTTCTCAGGAGGTGGGAGATGGCGGCCCGGAGACCTCAAAGTGCCACCTGTCCCTCTCGGGAATGCCTCCGGGCCCTCGGGTGTGTGGAGTGTGAGTTTTGAGATTCCAGGGTGTGCTGAGAATCACCGAATTGTCTTTCTGGTTTATTCCATTAATTCCCTGTGCTGCTGAACCCAGGTATTCAGACACCGCCATGGCACTCTTTAGTCCCGGGGACTGAAGAGGGGACGCTGTGGAAAACTGTGCTGGGCAGATGGCCCTGGGCATGGCTGGACAGAAAGGAAAGGGGTCTCACGACCTTCTTCAGGAGAAAGTCTCTCGACAAAACCCCTCTCACTAAGCCCTGCCTAGCAGCTCCGCTCCTGATGGTGCTGCTCAGAGGGCCAAGTCTTTTTTTTTTTTTTTTTTTTTTTTTTTTTTTTAAGATTTATTATATGTAAGTACACTGTAGCTGTCTTGAGACACACCAGAAGAGGGCATCAGATCTCATTACGGATAGTTGTGAGCCGCCATGTGGTTGCTGGGATTTGAACTCAGGACGTTCGAGAGAGCAGTCAGTGTTCTTAACCACTGAACCATCTCACCAGCCCAAAGACCAAGTCTTGATGTGTGTAGACAACTGGCCCTCAGCACGGCAAGGTTTTACTGCATCTCTTATGTATTAATATGAAAGTATAAACACAAAGGCACTGAGTTGGCATGAGCTGGGTGTCCTTACCCACGTCCATGAAGAAGTTGTCCTAAGGCATAGACTGTGTTCTCTGCCCTCCTCCCACTGCTTCAGCTGCGGCCGGAGCCAGAGAGAGAATGTGGGAGAATGGACCACGTTAGGACGTAAGGCCGTGAGTGGTGAACTTCTGACAGTGACCCCTTCTTTCTTAGGAAGCCTGGTGCTCTGGGAAGGCTCGCTCAGCCTGTGAGCTCCCACAGGCGAAGTGCCCACGGCCTGCCGCAGACCTGGTGCCCACAGCCTGCCAGGTTCCCTGCAAAGACTGGTCTGGGTTGACCTTCTGCTACCTCTGCTCTGGATACACACCCTGCCTCCTGATTGCTAGCTCTCGAGCACACGTCTGCTAACACCCAACATCACACCCGGAGAGCACCCCGACCTTGTAATTATCTAAGCACCCTCACGTGCTTAACGAGGTGTGCGCACAGGCAGAAGCGGCTGTTATCGACAGCCATCTTGTCTGGCCGTCCTCACCCCAGGCTTCCCTCCTTCTAGACGAGTCCTGAGCTCCCCTCCTCCCTTGCTGTGTTAGTTGCCGGCCCTTGCCAGAGCCATCAAAAAAGGGCTGTTCTGAGGAAGGGTTTTGAGATTGGGTCCTGTATCCAGGCACTGGGTACCAGTCCAGAAGCGGCTGTTTGTCCACGGGTAGCGATCAAGGAGCGTTCTGATAAGTCTCCTTGTCTATGCCCAGCTGTAGAGCCTGCCTGTCACATCTGAAGGGCTATGGCAGGACTTTGCAGGGGCCACAAACTTTTAAAATATTTCAGTTGCCACAGGCTAGAGAGCACAGGGATCCAGAGGAGGGAAGAGGCATGTTAGAAGCTCTCAGACGCCATCGGGGCCCACAGGGAGGGCAACAGTGTGAATTATATGAATATTCAATTTAATATGTGTGCAAGGTTGGTTTGTTCCCTGCTCTGCCCCTTCCCCCAAATAAGCACACCCCACACACACATACATACACACACACACACACACACACACACACACACATATACACACATACACACACAGACTCGCTCTTTCTCATTCAGGCAAGTACATGTCTAAACCTGGACACAGAGATGACTTTGATAGGGGCCTGGAGAGATGGCTCAGCTGTTAAGAGCACTGGCTGCTCTTCCAAAGGACCCAGGTTCAATTCCCAGCATCCACATGGCAGCTCATAACTGTCTGTAACTCAAGTTCCAGTGGATCTGACTCCCTCACACAGACATACTTGTAGGCTAAACACTAGATGGACATAAAAATAAGAAAATAAATAGATTATCAAAAAAAAAAAAAAGAAAGAAAAGAAAAGAAAGAATTGGACTTTGGCAGTGCCAAGGCCCAATGACTCTAAAAGTTCTCAGTGAATAAAGTAATAAAGATGATTAAAGCCGGAGGCCTCCTAGTGTTAGCCAGGGGGAGGCTGAGGGCCTTTTACCATGTTTGGTTATAAAGCATTAGTAAAGAGCTTCTGCAGCTCTCTCAGCAAGCCAGCTTGGGACCTTGGCCCACAATTCTGGTGCCTAAAGGAGCCTCAGTGAGATGTCCTCACAGAGGGGCCTGTGGTTTAACCAGGAGTCTCCCCAGTTCTATTCAGAGGCTACCCAGAAAATTAGCAGCCACACACCCAGCTCTCAGAAACAGAACAGCCAGCACTGGGTGTGCCCTGCAGCCCGGAGAGCAGGACAGGAGCCCAGTGGCAAGCTGGACGGACCCCGTCATTTTAATTGCCAAGTGCATCTGGACCTTTGTGTGCCGGCTTTGTGGCAGTTTGTGCTTGCTGAGAAGACGGTGCGACACAGGATCCTAGTGTTCTCTTGCAGCCCGGTAATAAAAGCCATCTGCCTGAAACCTTGTTTTGGAGCAAGAACGGGTATGAACAAATAAGCCGATGCTCGTAAAAGAGCAGGAGATGGGCTGCTTCAGAGGCGGGGACAGGCACACACGCTACAGGACAGCACTGCCAGAGGCTGGGCACTTCCAAAGGTCAAAGGTAAGGGCCATTGTGAAAACATAGACGGCACAGAAATAAATGTGGTATGTGTAGGAGGGTGAGTCACACGACTGGGGTCGACCTCTTCCTAGAACTTGTGCCATACCTGGGGTCCTACCACTTCAGGAATAGCAGAGACCCAAAGCCTTAGCCATGAGCCCCAGTAATGAGTCCTTGTGTGCATAGCCCGTCCCAGAACTCACAGCTATGCAGAACTTTAGAATGTTCCTTATTTGTGACCAGACTCCCTGTAGATGCATTTCAGCAGTGATGAGCTGGGTGTGGTGGTACACGCCCATCCCAGCCTGAGGGAGGAGAGAGACAGGAGTCAGCCCATGAGTTTGAAGCCAGCCTGGTCTATGTGGTGGATTCCAGGCTAGCCAGACCCACACAGCAAGATTCAGAAAAATACAAGATCACAGAGGACTGAGATGGACCCTCAGCCCAATG
Organism: Apodemus agrarius; assembly: GCA_964023405.1. Taxonomy (NCBI): domain Eukaryota; kingdom Metazoa; phylum Chordata; class Mammalia; order Rodentia; family Muridae; genus Apodemus; species Apodemus agrarius. The sequence continues at coordinate 4,285,470 of OZ030018.1, read as the reverse complement.
CCAGGCGTCCCTAAAGAAACGGGGAGAGTGAGCGGACACTCTGCAAGCCAGGGACGGTCGCAGTCCTCCTATGGTCTTTCTGAGGTGGTGACGGAGATGTAGTTTTCCTAGTATCTCTGACCCTCAGTCAGCAGGGAAGCAGACATACAGCCTACGGGCACTGAAGACTGACCGACCGTGACTTTTGTTGAGCGTATTTCACAGATGGTCCTTATTTCGCCCCTGCTTCTATCATTGTGAATGTCCAACTTTTAATACTTTTCTCCATCAACTGATACAACTTTGGGTCTTTTCTTGTTGCCACTGTGATAGATTAATTACATTGATTGGTCTTCAATTATTGAACCAATCTTGTATCTCTGGAATAAATCTCATTTGATTATGGTATATAATACATAATAAATTTATTTGATATATGTTATTGGTTAGTATATATTTGTTATATAAAATATATCATAATATATTTGAATATGATATATATGATACCATAATAAAATGGTATATATATATGTATATATATACACACACATATATATATGAATTCTATTGGCAATATTTTTAAGTGTTTTTTAAGTAAGTTAGGCTTTACAGTTGCCCGTATACCTCTGTAGTGTTAGAGAACTTTCTCAAACGCCCGCAGAGTGGGTGCAGCACACATCTAGCTGGAAGCCAGTGACTCGAGAGGCCGACCTTGACCAGGGATAGAGTGGGAATCCCACCGGCTTGTCAGGGAATTACATGTATGAAAATCCCATCATCCCGGACCCTCAGTCCTTGGTCTCCAGCAGAGACACTGGGTGGATGCCCTTAAGGCAGAGGCAGCCCACAGGTCCTGGACATTGACCTGCTGACATGCGCACACGGGCGGCATGCGCACACGGACAGGCATGCGCACACGGTGGGTGGGTGGTTCTGGGGATTGCATTTGCGTTGTCAGGGTTGCGGAGCCCTCTCTGTTTCCTTCCGTGCTGACAATTGAGTCCAGGGTTTTGTACACGCCAGGCAGATACTCCGCCACTGAGCTACATTTCCGTACTTAATCATCCTCCAGCTTCTGGCGGCGGTTTAGGGAACATACCAAGTGTACATCCTATGATGTGAACTTAGAAGCTCTGCGGAAGAGGGGAGTGCACCCCGGGGAGGGACAGGCACTATATCCACTGGGTTCTGCTCCGCGGGTCTGTGGCTGTTGCGGGCTCCCTAGGTCTTCATCCTAGCTGCCCTGTGGCTCCGTTTCCCGCTTCGTTCTCTGTACCTTTGCTCCTAACCTTCTTTTCTCTCAGGTCCCCCACATTAGTCCCTGTGGCTCCCCGATCAGTCCTGTGGGACCTTGGTCCTTGCTTCTGGTGGACCTCATTCTTCTCTGCGGTGGCTCACAAGAGGTGACATTCCAAGGTAAGGTCATAAGCGTGGGGGCACGAGTCAACTCAGTGTACCTCCCCACTTCCCCCAAGTCTCACTGGAGCCCAGCCTTGCAGCCCCGCCCATCTCAGTCCACACCCGTCCCAGGAGATTGCTCTTCTGGTGTAGGACAGATTTTTGGATGGGTGGGTTGGGGCTGTTACTGTCAAAATCCTAAAAAAACAAACAAAAACAAAAACAAAAACAAAAAACAAACCATTAACCTAGTCCTTCCTTTATCAGATCTACACTCCAGTACCTAAAGTTTTCAGTCCCTGCGGCTGCCTGCCTGCAGCCTCTGGAATTTATTTCATTCACAGCCCTCTCTGGTAGTTGCTCTTTCTCTTCTCCCATCTAAGGGGCCTTCTCTCCTCTTCTCCTTGATCCAGCAGGTCTCCCCTAGTGTCACTGAACTGAAGAGGATTCCTCTAGCTTGCTTCCGAGTGGCAGGGCTGTAAGGGAGATTGTGGGGGCCTGGGGGGAGACACTGAGGGACCCCCCCCACTCCCCCTCTGCCTGCACCTTGCTCACCAAGGCTGTGCCCACGCCCTGCCTCCTTACTCTGCTTTAGGGTTTTCGAAGGCAGATCCCACAGCACTACCATGCTGCTGCTGGTAGTCCAAGCACCGTCCAGATGCCGAGAACATTTTTCATGTAGCATCTGTACAGAACAGCCCTTCTGCATTTTGGGATGGGTTCCTGAGGAGGTTACCCAAGAGGGAGTGAGTCAGGATACAACACCAGAAACAAACGAGACTGGAAAACGGTGCTAGTTCCCGAGTTCAGAGCATGAATGTGCTCAAGGCTTGCGTGCGTGTTGGAACCCATGACATGCACATCTGGGGCCTCAGTCCCTCTTTCTGAGTCAGGAGTTCAGGGTGTGGGCTCCACATTGGCTGCTGTAGTGCTTCTTATGCGTGGTGAAGTAGAAGCAGCCACATAGACACAATCAGTCCTCATCCCAGCGGTGTGTCAGCTGAAGACAGAACCTGGCTTCTTACAGCACACAGAGCCCACCAGCAGAGCCGCCAGCGACTTCCTGCGGCCCAGGTGCCCAGGTGCCAGACCTGCTGCCCCGAGTAGAGGGTGTTCTCGCAGAACCAGATGCTGGTCGCAGAACCAGATGAGGGTCACCCAGGCTTACCGGGAGGGCCGAGCGGAGCCCAGAGCCCGCCCCAGCTGCAAACAGAGCTGCCTTTCCTGGTTGCCCTGAGGCAGAGAATCAGAGCGTGCTGTTCATTCACATTGTTTATTTCCCTTTTGGAGCCGCCTCGGGGCAAGCCAGGGTAGGTTTTCATGGTTATATTTGCCTTGGCTTGGCCGTAGACTTCCCCCTTTGAAGTCTGTTTATTGGGAGTTCGCACACAGCCTCAGATCCAGGAGCCGAACAGCAAACCCCGGGCTGGGCGAATGAATGCGATCCTGGGAGGGCAAAATCAGTCGTCTTCATATGACCCTCAGCCTGTAGCTACCCTGCGGTCCGTCACAAGGCCACTTGTGCAGCCTCAGACGCCCAAGAACTGACGCATCCCAACATATTCTATTCTCTCAGGTCCAAATTTACAGCCA